>MU913720.1:7918-18969 GCA_036418165.1 Cooperia oncophora | reverse complement strand
ACTAATGGCTACCAAACTCTGTCGTACTACGACCGATCTTTATCGCTAAAAGCCTTCTGGTACCTTTTTATAGCCTATTAATATCCACAGCCACCCCGTGGTCACTTTTTCAATCGAGTGGTGGGTGGAAAAAATGTGACGCACTTACGCGCTCACCCACTCACTTCTCATCACACTTATCATCTCTTTAAACTGCGGTCGGTCTTAGTCATCCATCGCAGATGCCCTTTCCGTTCTAAATAAATGACCCCGTGCGTTGTGCGTTAGTAATATTGCTATTAATGAAGTTCAGGGTCCTAAAAGGCAGATATCTGATACATTCACCTGGTGGAAAGATTTTGAAGGAGAAAGGGAAGGAACCAAAACTTTCACATACATAGGATTGCTGAGTTCTGAAGTTACAGGGCGGGCAAAATTTGATACAACAGATTGTTTAGAAGGCAATCCAGAATTACTTTTCAGAAATCAAGTTCAATTCTGAGTAGTATTCACTACAGCTATGGCGCTCCCAAAAATACCAGCAACTTCCAAATTGGTCGTCTTTATAGTTTTCTTCAGGATTTTGGGGAACGCTACGCAATCAGCGCGAAGGAATTTATAGCGAATTTGGCCTAGGATTATGAGACCCCTATTTCAAAGACTCCAAAGTTGGATGTCTGGTAGAGCAGGCGTTTATCTTCAAGGGGGATCAAGGTTCGGGTAAACTGGAGGGTCGGTTATCGTGATCGATGGTCAGGTGTCTCTCGATGCACTGAAAGCACCAGTACGCCACTCCGATGTAGATATCAGCAAAGAGTTTTAGAGAGGACGTTTCTTCCATATGTTTTTTTTTGCCGATATTTCTTGCAACCTCTGCGTTGGTTTCGAGGGCAAAGCTCGCGATCATTCGCCATCACAGGTAGCGGATTAGGGGATTGCATATAGACGACAAGGTTTTGAGTAGCTCGATAGTGAAGACGAAAGCTGAAAAAACATAGAACCCATCCCGGTCTCAATTCATACGTATTCGCCCAATTAGCTACATTTCCAACACCACGCCCTAATCCGCAAAACTGAATCCCTGATAAGGGCCCTACGAGCTTACAGTGACGATGGCGCTCTCATTTTCATGCTTCTCTCGTCTTGCAGCTTATTTTCGCTAGAAGGCGTGCCTTGAAGGCGGAGACACTGGAGAAAAGGATACGTCACCTGAAATATATTGCGCTAGTCCCTCTCCATTACGATTTTTGCCGCAAAACCGGTACAACGTTCTTCGTCGGGGAACACGCCACGCCATATTCCCACCCTCTATACCTGATCGCGGACCGTACCTTTAACGCTCGCTTCGGCAAAAACAAGATGTCGCACCCGGTGTGGTGACTTCACCTCAGGCTTTATGAATGCCTCTCTTTGAAAGCGGAAATAGGAAAGTGTTTCTTCAGTATTCCTCCCCTTTTGGAATCTGAAAAATATATATCTCGAACGATCCCACAAGCAGACGCTCGTTCAACATCTGATTGTGAGAGATCGTTTCGGAAACAGGTCAATTTTTCCATATCTGCTGTAAGGTATTTCAGTGGTTAAGAGTGATTTCTGATGTTAATTTGCGAATGCCATCGAAATACACCAGGATTTTCACCCTCTCCTACCCCCCCCTACCCCAATCTGTACGTTCCTCTTTTATCCGGCACTCCATCCCAGCACACAAAATTACTAAATTTCACTTTCGCTCAGACAAAGAGTGGAGTGGTCTTTCGATTTGGTGAAGATGTTGGTTACACCTTCTCAGGGCCATAAGAACATTGATATTGTGAGGAAGGCCTATTACTGGAGATTGCGCTACGATGTGACTAAGGGCTTATGTTAGTCTGTTGTAAAGCGTGCAACGTATAAAGCGGAACGACCATCAAATTACACGGATGCACATGCTAGCCCGCAGAATAAATCTATACTACTACGATAAAAAGGTAAATTCGAGCCTATAGTACACATTAACACATGTATTTGTCGATGAGACTGACTGATTCATCTCAACTTGCTGATCGCTGTAAGGCTGCGTTCATTCTTTGCGGTAGCGTCCATCAGCGTCTACCAAGCGTTCCGGGCACCTGGCAGCTCAGCCACCAGGAAAGCACAGGTATCGATCTAGCGTCTGCCAGCGTTCACCAGCGCCTGCCAGCTTCTCGAGGGCTAGGGAAGTATAAGTATCGATCTAGCGTCTGCCAGAGCGATCGCGGAAGATAGAGAGCTTGAGAAGGTAAGAGTGTAGCAAAGCAGCTGAATTGGCGTCGTTGAGTTGCGGGGTGTGCAACCGCCACGCAGCGACTGACACAAAGCATGTGCATACTGTAAGGGTGCGTCAGTGCGATAGCACCCCAATTTGACACCCTAATGACCAGCTGTTTACTACCCTCCTACATCACATGCCTTCCCCGTGGGGCGCCGGTGGAACGTTGGTATGATCGCTAAGATCGATTACCTATATCCGCTAGCCTACAGACGCGCCAATAGACATTATACTTTCTAGTCGCGTGACAAAGCCGACTTTTCACAACGGTGATGGTCCTGTTGGAACCGCGGGCCGCAAGTATTGTATGAGTCCTTACTATACCTTGTATTCACTTTGAGCAAACTGTATGTACTTGTTTGAACCTAGTAACAGATTCTTCACCTACAAAGTTTGTGAAAGAAGTGAGAGGCTTCGCCGCGATTTCCCCTGCAATTTCGTGTAAGATTGGTTAATAATGTCCAGACGATTTTATTTAGAGCGAGAATCTCTCAGAGAGATCTTCATAAGGGATCCTCTTTAGAGGGTTGGTTCAAAATGAACCAATGGAAGGCGTGCGAGACACGGCGCCAAACACACCATTAATGCAATCACCAATAGAATTATGGCCAAAAGTTACGCACAGCTTGCTCTTAATGCTGCCCCTAGGGTGGAGAGGGACTATGATTATTTCTCCAGTAATCCCATTCCTCCAATTTACAATTGAATGACGTGGGTATTACGGTCATCAGTGCTCCCCGGAAATGTAAGTAACTTAAAAGAGAAGAAAGAAAGCAGAAAACCCCGCTTGAAATGTCTCATATAGCACCCGATGCTAAAGTGTCCCTGTACATGCGTAAGGTCGAAGAACGGCAGTGGTCGGACGAGTTCTCACTTGTTGGTGTTATCTTATCACCTCACTCTGATCATTCAAAATGATGATCAAGACTTAGCAGCGGAACAAGTGCACCACCAGGGAACCTCTAGAAATGAAAGTAGAACGTTGCCGTGGCTAGTGGGCGTGGCAGTGGCCTCGCCACGAGCGGGTCGTGCTTCAACCGCGTATTTTTGAACTACGAAAGCAGTACATCCTCTATACTTGCAGAGAGAACAGCCATGTCCAAGGAATGCGTCCGAACATAGAATGAACAGTTTAACAGTGGATTAACGACCAGGTTGTTGTACTTGGTCAAGGTCCAGACCTCCTATTATAGCACTACATTTCTAGCTAAGAATACGGATGGGATTTCCTCCTTAGTCCACCATCAACTTTTCCTTGTTAATCTTGTCAAATTTAATCTTTTAAAAATGACATCCGGTGAGCACGAGAGGGTTTGGGTTGAGTCGAAGAAAACCACTGAACTGGGTCACGAAATGATTCATTGAGTTAGTACATAAGCGTTTGAACACATGTCAAAAAGCACTTTCAGATATCTTCCCTCTGGAACAATCGTACCTGCCTCGTCCTTTCCGTCTAACACTAGAAAGCGATCAGCATCGTTCGCGTCATGGTCACGAGGATTCGCGTGCCAACGACCGCGATCGTCCCTCATCAAGGCTCACGTGAGTAGCATATCTGTTGAAGAAGTTCACTGACAATTGCTCAAAGGTGACACTTTAATGTGAATGTGAGTGGAGGAAATCGTTCGAAGGAGCCATATATAATTCACTTGGAGAGTTGTTGTTTGAGTTGTTTTATTTTTTGTGAAGGATAAATACTAGTTTACAAAGTAGGCAGCGTTCAGATTTTGCGAAGACGCGTGTCGACGCGCAACCATTGCAAAGATAAATTGACGCCGTTCGGACGCACTCAGATTTGGTTGCTGGCTCATTTATGAAGTGCTAGATCACCAAATCCGCTGAAAACTTGTATACAGGGGTTATTTAACATCCTGATTACGAATATGACATTCATTCTTGGCGCTGGTGCTAATGGAGAACACTACGATCATCTGTGTCTGCTAGGGCTAAGCCTAGAAGGACGGAAATCACTTATTCTACCAGGCTCATCCTCAGCGTTAGGGGATGGGGAAGGGAAGTAAGGAGAGTTTCGCGTAATGACAGTCACAACACTTCATAAGTACCGTGAGCCCGAAACTGAGTGCTTCCAAACGACATCAGTTCCAGGAAAATAGTGATTTGAGAGAGTAGCGGAGAACAGAAGGTACCCAGGTACCGTACTGTGCGATCAGGTAGCGCGTATCCTTCCATTTTCCCTTACTATATTGAAGCAGTAGCGACTTCACTTTGTCTGCCTTTTCTCATCTTGTCTTGCTAAATACATTCTTTTGGAAATCTAGAAATCCTTTGGAAATCTGTCCAGCTCTGAATGTGGCCAACTGAGCACTTCCTAAAGTATTATACTTCCTCCATAAGTGGCCAATACTGCTTTTATATACCGCTGATATCGTCACGATAAGCCGAGGCGGTTTCTAGAGGGACGGAAATCAGCTCATACGTGACTTTGCACCACTGGTTGCTTCCTTTGTGAAGCGATCGCTGACCAATCACCATAGGCAAAGCAAGGCAGCCTGACGTGAGCTCGCTCCGCCCCTAATGACATCGCCCTCACTGATTGCGACGTCATCTACTATACGGAGAAATGGACAGTAAAGTAAGCAGTAAATTGGGGTTTTCGAGTAGAATTATGATTTTTTTTTCTGCCCATCTCTTGGATGTTGCCACCTGAGCACTTCCTGAGGTAATAAGCAGCGTTCAGACTTCGCGACGGCAGCGCTCCAGTCGCGCGATTTGACGATCGATGCGCATGCTTTCGACTGCATCGATCGCCGAACGCGCGACCGAAGCGCTGTCGTTGCGAGTCTGAACGCGTCCTTATACCTCCCCCACAAGTGATTGATACTTCTTTGATATACAGTTGATGTCGTCGCAATCAACCTAGGCGGTTTCAACAGGGACGGAAATCAGTTTATCCGTGATGTTCGCACCACTGGTTGCTTTCTTCCTAAATCGAGCCCTGACCGATCACCATTGGCAGTTCAAAGCAGCCTGAAGTAACTCCGCCCCTCACGACACACGGCCCGACTGATTGCTACGTTATCTACTATAGGGAGAAGTGGGCATTAAAGTGAGCGGCGAAAATGGGGTTTTCGAGTAGAATTCTGATTTCTCAATTAAACGATCGGCAAGGCTTGGGCCATGCACGGAAAAGGCTGCAAAGCTTTTGTGGAAAAAAACACTCTTATAATTGACTTTACCCAATTGCTGTGGCTTGGAACAGGTAAATAGTGAGGTGATCCACATCGATGGTTTAGTGAAGCGTTCCACCATGCGTTATACTTGGAAGGACTGTCCCCCTGATCATATGGGCGGAGTATGGCTCACTACTCTACTTCGTCATTGGTGCGCCTCCCTTTCTCGTGGAGTATGGAGTCGTAACACTGCTTTCACCCACGCTATTATTGCGTTCTGTACCATTAGATTCAGAATTCTAGATAAATCTAAATACCCATTGAGTAGGCTCACGATGACGCCTGAGCATCAGCTGTTCGAAAGGTTGTTCCATATACCTGTCACATGTAATAAAGTCATATGTTAGTCTGAGTAAAGATCGAATTCGGGTTGTAGGAAAAGCAGATAGTAGTCCATAGCAAAGGTATTAGATTTAGTTCGAGGCAGTATATTATTACAAGCGGAATCAACACAGACGACTCAAAACGGTATTTTACACCATAGAATAGAAAATAGAAATAGATAGCCTAATCAGTTGACCATCTAAAGCTCAACGCTAATGTTTTCAGTATTCGCGACATGGATGAAAGTTCTCTTCGGTATCGTCGTCGTCAACAGTTAGAAGAGGAGGCATGGAATCGTCTTCGTGGTACAAGTGCTGCTATGGAGAGAAGCGAGCGAAATGGTACATCATCGGGTACTCCGGCAGATCGTGAAGGTTCACTGGTCGCTCGAAGTCCTTGGTCAAGACCTCCTGAAGCGTCATCTCTCAATGCCACACCGGCTCCTGACAGCACTCCTACTCCTACACCTGCTCCTAAAAAGGAGGTGAAGTACCTATTGTAGCCATGTACGTTGCAATCATTTAGATTGTTAATATTTTATTGCAGGCACCACCCGTGCGGCAAGTCGAGCAGAAACAGGCCTCGAAACCCACTCCCTTAAATGTTCCGAGACCAACAATACACCCTAGAAGTGATGTAAGTCCCGCTCCGAGATCACCGAAACCACCGCCGAGTCCTGCTCCAGTAATCAGAGCAACTGAGCCAGCGAAGGAAGAGAACGAGGAGACTCGAGTCGCTGCCAGAAGGCCGCCACTACCCAGACAGGCCTCAAGCAACGACGAGTCGCTCAATGAGAAGGTTGAGGTGATTCGAAGGGCTCATGCAGAACGTCAAGCTGCATCTCTAGCTGCTTCCAGCGACGATTCTGAGGCCGAAGAGGCATCTCGACCCAAGCAACGTATCCGAATCGTGTGCCGTGCAGCAAGTACTACCCGCGAAGAGGAACCTCCGATAGCTACAGCCGGCAGCGTCCCTCCAGGTGTACCGATTCCAGTCACACATTTCACAGGTGAGCCCGAGATACCTGCATGGCTCGCCAGAAGACGACAACGCTTTCAGCGATCTCGAACTAACCCTGACCTTGCGTCCCAATTCTGCTCACAGCGTGTACAGCAGTTACTTCAAGAGAGAGATTCCCGTTTAGATAGTTCGACGAGCACTGAAGAAGAACGAAGAAATATTCGTCGGCGAAGTGCATCACGAGAACTGAGTGAGTGGAGATCACGCGGTTGCCCTCGCGTGATTTTTGGTCGTAAGGGTGCTAAAGAGGGCGAATTGAATTGGCCTAGAGGAGTATGTGCCCTACGAGGTGGGACATTGGCCGTATGCGATTCGAGTAACCATCGGGTTTGTGTGTTTGATCGAGAAGGCAAGTTTTTGCGGCAGTTTGGCGGCTATGGCTCTGGACGTGGCCAACTTGACTCCAGCAGCCGGTATTGCCACTTTCAAAAATAAACTGATTGTATCCGATCGATACAATCATCGGGTATGCATCTTCGACAATGATGGAACGTACCTGAATTCGTTCGGTGGTCATGGGCAGTCCAATGGGAAATTTAACAATCCATGGGGCGTGGCTGTCGACGAGCTGGGAACCATCTACGTTGCCGACAAGGTAGGATCTCGATCACCAATGGTCGAGGCTGAGCGCACTCATCAATGAATCTTGTTAAGGATAATCATCGGGTGCAAATGTTTGACAAAAATGGATTGTTCGTGGGAAAATTCGGCACGAATGGACACGGACCAGGGCAATTGCACAATCCGTTATTTATTGCTGTGAATAATGCTAACCATCAGGTAAGGTGACGGAGTTCAACAGAGCGCTGTTAGAATAGAAGGGATTCCCCGAACTCTTGAGATCGAGAGCTCCGGTTTCCGGATGCCTTTTTCTAAACTTGCGAATCGCATGGGGTCTATAGATAACTCTGTATTCTCCTTTCTTTGACCAACCTAACCGTGCCCTCTTCCACTTTTCGAAATCTTTATGACGTCTAACTCCTGCATGGTATTGTACTAGTAGTGGGGACGGGGTTCAAGTCATCTGATCCAGGTCTACGTCTCGGATTCGTCGAACCATCGAATTTGTGTGTTTGACGTTCAAGGAATGTTCTTGTTCTCGTTCGGATCCGAAGGGTTTCACGGTGGACAGTTTAAATTTCCTCGTGGTGTTACAGTAGATTCACAGGTACGTGTCACTTAATCTGTGCTGTTTCTCTCATGAAGCTTCAATCGTTTCAGAGCAATATCCTGGTCGCAGACTCAGGGAATAATCGTATCCAGGTGGGTAGCCTTCACTGTATTGCTGTTCCTTCTGGCGTTCAGTGTGCGGCATCGCACGCGAACCAGTCAGTGCTGCTGCCAGCTGACTCAACCCGCAGTGATGATCTCTGCAAAGGGAGATGTGCAACCGGGGCAGCGCCCGCTGCACGCGGCGCGTCGCGCGGCGAATGACTCAGCAGCTCACTGTGCATTTGCTAGCCGATAGCTTTGCGACTGGAGCAAATGATTTACTACAGCGTACATCCGCAACATTTAGCAGGTTTCATCAATGATTGAAAATCTAATGATGTTTTTCTTGATAGTAACACACAATTGTTTGGCGGTTCCATAAACGCAACTTCAGGAAATAAACAGATACAAAAGAAATCAGATAAGGCCGTGATCCCTATGTTTATGTGGTTCACATGATTTGCGCAGTCGCCAGCGTCAATATAATAGACGGATGGCCAAGTTTTTCTGTGAGCTGCTGTAAAAGATGACAAACCAGAGCAAATGTTAAAGACCCCAATGAATTTCGTGCTCTATTGAACTTTTTCATACTCTAACTGAAAACTTAACCGTAACTGAACACAAGACTCGACTGGGTGATATCAATATTTACCTTCCCTTCAATAACCCTATTCAAACCGCCAGAAGCACGCTTCGTCTTCTCGCCGCAAGTATGTCGCAGGCCACGCCCACCAGCTGCCCGGACGATTCTGTTGCTACACACCCCTCTGCAAACGATAGGGGGTTTGAGGGGTACAGCTTGAAGAACAGCCAGAGCAGATCACCCATCGGCTATAGCAGGCTCGGTATGGCATCGGTAGTGGAAAAGGGCACCTCCTGGCTGCAATGCTACCCGCGCCGCTCATACGCCCTATCGTTTGCAGGCGACATGACTGGAGCACTTAGGCGTCATATCAAAAGGTTCTGGTAGCTTACTTCTTCCACTATTAATTTAACGGCAATATTTCGAAGGACTCAATTATAGAAAGTGTTTGTTTCTTTCCAAAATGTTGAGGTCTACTGAATCACCTTTCTGTAATTAAAACCGTTGATGATGGGTGCCGACTTATAACGGCGTTGAGGGGGAGGGAGGGATGAAGGGGCTGCACGCGCTTGTCTCAAAAGATTATGCAGTTCTGACTGTGCTCGTGTCTAATCTTCGGGCTCATGGACAAGAGTAAGGACGTCGACTAGACCTTTAGAACCAAGTTTGAGGCCAATGTTTAACTTTGCTTGGTACTCAAAGCTTGGAAGAAAAGTAAGCAGTCTATCGGTTGACATCTTGAGAGACTTTGACCTTAATGGGATAAGACATTAGAGCACGTCGTATGCTGGGGATCCTCAGCGAGGGGATCATATTTGATCGCTGAAAAGGGGTCTCAAAGAGGGGAAATTTTGGGAGGGGGTCGTATTTTGCCAGAATTTGCCCGTCCGGCATTTGCACTGGTAGCTTTGATGTGATCAGGGCACATCATTGGGGGGATTTTTATCTGTTCTATACCCCTAGGGGGTAACTTGGTACGACTTTCCTAGTTTCCTGGCTCCCTCATCTGACATGATTGAAATGCTGAGCGGGAGGAGGGGACCAAGAAAAATATACTATCAAAAATTTTTGCTCAGGTCAATTGCGACCCCCTCCTTCTCCAACGATCGGATAAGACCCCCTCCTACTGGGGAAAATCATGTGCCCTGGCCTGACTGGTTTCGAACCAAAGCACTATTTTAAGTCAACTAGCTAGGAAACTGCTGGCTCACTCGTCATATCAAGGCTTCGAATGCATCACCTCGAATGTACTGAATTACCTTCGTTCAGTTGAGCTATCGATCACTGATGTCAATTGCAGGTGTTCTCGTCCGAAGGCGAATTCATCTGCACGTTTGGCTCGTGGGGTGGAGGTGCCGGTCAACTGAAGGGTGTCGAAGCCCTTTGCGTGTTCGATGGAGGCATCGTCGCCAGTGATCGAGAGAATCACCGTATTCAGATCTTCTAACTCTCTCAACTTGTCTTCACCTAAAACGAGTACTTCTCCTCCATGTGTGTATCTCTCGGCTTTAATTGTTAACATTTTTTGGTTCATCAATGTTGCTAAGAAGTAATAAGGCTGTTGTGTTATGAAATAAATCCGTACAACTCCTTAAAATACCTTCACCATCACGTCATTCAATTTGTTTCCTCTTGTTGAAATCTATTGAAAATTGTATGTGTTTGGTTGAAGACTTTATGAACCTTTTTCCAATTATGAACTTTGTTTGAATGCGAGAATTATGTTTACAGTCTGATTGACATGAATTTCAATAAATGATATGAATTCTTACCTCCAGTTTCCTCTCAGTCATAAGGTCATAAGAATTGGTGTTCTCCTGGTGGATGGATGTGTTGTGATGACAACCGTCCGCTTACATGCGCGCAGTCCTGTAGCCAATCCGGGGATCTGCTCCAGCTCGAGCCAACCAGCTTTCTATCCTCCGAGAATTTCTAGTCTCCTTAGCTGCTGAAATGGTGCCCCTAGGGCAATGAAGCGACTGACTCGTACAGCTGGCCCCTGCAAGTTATTGAAATGGAGGAGGGAAAATGGGCGGAGGAGGATCTGGCCTCTTGACCACGAGTGTGGGAAGCGTGCCACATGCCACCACTGCACCTTCGCCGCAACACACTATAAATGTAGCGGCCCTTCCTCTTCTTCCTTCTAACAAGGGAATTCGATCAAGCTATTTATTCTCGTAGTAGTAGGCAAAGCAGTTAAGCGGCGATTGGCAGAGCTCTCGCCGGCCAGATTCACCACTTCGGGGCGCTGCAGGTCAGCTGACTGCCAGCGGCTTGCCGCTTTACAAAAGTGCAGCCCCTCCCACTGTCCGGAGAGCGCTCTGCATTAGATTACGGTAAAGGGCGTTGCGGTGCAGGTGCACACCGCAACAATAAAATTAGTGCGGCAAGACCGCAACCGCAGGAAGGCGACCTATCTTTTCATTTTCGAGCTGACGGATACAGTGCACCAAAA
>MU913719.1:0-13322 GCA_036418165.1 Cooperia oncophora | reverse complement strand
TACAAGGAATACAAGAGAACATAAAAACTAGGGAAAGGACAGACAATCAGACAACGAATACAAGAGAGCATAAAAACTAGCGAAAGGACAGACAGAGCATCTGTCAATATAGGCGAGTCACCTGAGCAACCTTGTGTGCGTCCTCACACCCCACCTTGCCCTCACACCCCACAACGGGCACGGCTTGGTGGGCGCGAGAAACCTGTAAAATTCTGCGACCAAAGCGACTCACTCGTATCAGTTCCTTCTCAGGAGTTCACAGGTTTCACCATTATAAGGCCTATTACTAATTATTAACCGGTACATGCAATCAGCTGAAGTCAAAATGCCCCCTCCAAGCCAAACAGCGCCCACAGTGTGCTACGATTCTCACGAGTGATCGAGGAGCCTGCTTCTAATGAATACGCCACAGTTTAGACTAGTCTATGCAGGAATTCCTATAAGAGAAAGTAAAAAGAAAAGGGAAAGAGAACAAGTAAAAATCAATTTAACAATCAGTTCAGGGTAACAACAATAGCCTCCGATGTGGACACCTCAATAAGGAGCACCTCAACAAGAAATGACGCAGAGGCATCAATAGTCCCTACATTTTTTCATATGCATCATTATGCAGCGATATTCCAATATATGGGTACCAGCCCAGTCATAAAAAGTGTGAAATTTGAGATGAGTTCGTTGCCTCATTACTCGATGATAATAAGGTGTCGCATCGAATGCCGTCCGCTAAACGAAAACAGCAAAGAACATGTTTGCAACGCTGAGCCAATTTCCCAGCCGCAAAGGACACTGGGCAAGAAAGGGTCGCAATTGTGAGAACCTTTTCATTCAGGTAATGGAATACTGGTTCTTGAAATGTTCACAGAATTGCCTTGTTCTCTTCCATACCTTATGTGAAGAATTTCTGGCTAAATATATTAGGTTGGAAAGAAATAGCGCACGGAGGAGGGAGGGGGGGTGCACTTTCACTGCATCACTAGTTCCAGTTTACAAATTTCACTCTGGTGAAACCTGTGAACTCTTGTGAAGCTGGAGCAAGCTCGTCAAGCCATCATGGTAAAACCTGTCAACTCGAGAAGAGGCTGTCTAGATAGGTCGACACGTCGATGGGAAGCAGTGAAAGTGCAAAATGCCCCCCCCCCGTCGCCGAATAGTGCCGCGGGAAACATGGGAAGTGGTGAAAGTGCAAAAGACCCCCCACGTCGCCGGACAGCGCCGCGGGAAAGTCCCGTCATATTTTCAAATTAGGCTTTCGTTTTATAGAGGAGGCGTACAAGATAAAAATTATACGGCAATTGTTATTGAGGGGTCCTTGCCAGTTTCTGAGCTTCTCATGAGTATCGCTTCATGACGTATCGCTTCACATGCAAAGTTAGACATATCTCGATTTTGACTTGAGCTCGGTCGCTTTCCTTGCCCATATACCCGGTAAGTGCGGAGATTTAACCACTTACCGATTATATGCTTAGCAGCTGGAAGGAGCAATGTCTGTGCTACACCGATACAAGGGAAAAGCCATCCAGCTCTAATGCTTGAAGTTCGGCTCGACATTCCTTGAACGGAGTGGGCTGCGCTACGTTGAAGGCGGACTGTGCGGACAAATTTTTCTTTCTGATTGATGGAACTTCCCTTACGGATCTACTGAAAAGCAGCTTCTTCATCCAGTCATTTCGCGACCCGCAGCTCCCTCAAGCTGAGTTAACATGTAACCCAAACCACACTTTGTCAACCGCTTTGAAGCATTAGCGTCGTGGAGAGGTTGTCCAATAATTGAGGGCATCGTCCTTATTCAGCTCCATTATTTTGGCATCTGCAGCTATCATGCTGGCGTCAGGGTGGTGGAAAAAAGTTTGAGGAAGCGCATGAAGGGGTGGTAGCGGATAACATTCCTGTCGATATTGAAGAAGAAGCACGAAAGATCATTCCTCGATGTATAAGTGCTCACATTACTGGTCACTCCTCCTCAAGTAATGGGCAAGTATTTCGAGCTCGAAAAGTATGACAAAGCTTTCCCGCCAACCTAATGGATGGTGGGCGTGAATTATGGTAACTGTGTAGCCACGGGAGTTCTTGGGAGTTTGGGCGCAACGGTAATTGCCTAGGCAAGCGAAGTTCTTGCATTTTCTCGTATACTATGGTGTTATGCCGCGTTTTTTTTTCGTGCTGCAGTAATATTCGAGTTGTAAGTTTTTTCTTCAGACAGTCTTGTTCGCTGCTGATGAAGGGGCGTGTCAGGCGGAATGGGGTTGACGCGGCCCCAGACGTGTTTTTCACCAGTTTCTGGAGCAAACAAGCGATGAGACTGTATCTTATCATTCGTTTCAGTCTTTTTCCACCAGTTGTTGTCGCTTATCTCCCTCATTCACTGGTGGGGAATGAGGTTGGCGCCTCGTTCAACCCATCCCGCCTGACATGCCCTTTTATCCGCACGAACAGAACGGTGTATGGTTCTCTCTATATACAAAACAGAGACTGTTCTGTATGTAGCTTCGTCTATGTGTCCTCCCAGGACCTGAGAGGTACGTGAAAAATTGCTCAGAAAAAGCGTGTGAAGTTTGGCATAGATGACATGTGTAGGCTAAATGGAGCGTACGTCAGATGAGCGAAACTCCGTCGGTTGTGAGGTACACCGAAACGATCGGTGCCGGGGACAAAGCCCTCAAACTGGTCTGTGGGAGCAAAGGGCTCGTGAGAAATGAGCAAGGGTCAGTAACGGGTTGGAACCAGTGAAACGAGAACCAAGAAATTTGATAGGAAGAGAAAAATCCTATGTATACTGAGTGTGCCTAACGTCTACGATCACCAGCCCACAGTGGGGGCAGCGTGTTCTTGGAGACAAACCTCGCTCCTAAGCAGTTTGAACAAGGCTATAAGTTTAGGAAAACAGGTGAGATACAGTACCCGGAAAAATTCACGTGAATTCAAATGCGCCGGCTCCAAGAATACACACAGTTGGGCACACCGTAGGTCGGTCTAGTCATTCAATTTCATTAACCTGTGTTATACGCCTTCTGCACAGCTTGTTTTATGGGTGTTTCTTCAATGGCTTTTTGCGCTCACTAACGCTCGCAAGGAAGGGAGGAGGGGGGGGGGGGAAGAGAGGGAGGGGGGAAGGGCTGTGAGAGCAGCGCTAGTTCCGCTTTTCCACAATGATTCAGTGCTGTCCAAGCGCAGACTGATAGTAGGCTTTGCCAGAAACAGGCCTCCCAGGCCAGCTCAATCCTACGCGAAATTGGCGATTACTGTTATGCCGTCTGTTATCCCATGAACTCTACACTGAATTCAGTCCACTGTCGCCAGAATTACTTCCTCTCCCGCAAATAGCCGGCCTCTATTGACCGCTGCTTCGTCATAACGAACCTATAGCATTATGTTCGTTAACCTCATCAGGTTTCATTGCTCAGAACTGTCGTTGTTCATTTTTCGAATTATCCTCGTTGTTAACCCCCTCCCTCCTCTGAATCAGAGCTGCTGCGATGAGCCTCCCTTCTTCTTCACTTGTTCTACCATCTTGGGAACTTTTTATAGTTAAGTCTTTCTTAAAATTCTTAGATAGGTTGATTTAGCTCACATTGACATTTCATGAACCTCAATTATTCAATGAGGCAAATAATTAATGTCTCTTTGTTGTAACTTGACTCTATCCAATTCTCATTAGTGTACTGTAATCCATCTGTGAAATCATTAGTGCATGTTCGTGATGTTGTCAGGATTTCTCAATAAATTGTGTTAAGCTCAATCAAACAGGAAGTTAAAACAGAAGTGGAACTATCTATTCACAGCTTCTCTGTTTATACAAACTCTTTGTTGTCATGAATTCGACAATATTTTCCTGTGCCAACGAGGTTTTTTAAGTGGAACATTTATTGAAGCCCTAATATTTCCACCAGATCGTGCTCCTCAGTCTCCTAAATGTAGCTTAAGATTTACGGTTTCCCCTATGAACTGTCAAGCGTCCCCCAAGTGTTCGGGCAAAGCTTTGGAAGTTTTTTCTAGTTGAAACGTGAGCCCTACAACAGATGTTCCAACTAGAAACCTCGTTGGCACAAAAAAAGCAGTGTTAAAAAGATTTATTTTCCAATTATCAGGCTGGACGAGAAACTCTGCGACATCGCGCACGAAATTCCCGAATAATTTTCGGCGCTATTGAACTATTACTTGAAGAACTAAAAAAGTTTCCCCCTGAAACTCTGCCTTTAGATGTTATACAGTGTCCCAGTCACGAATGTGAGATTCATTTTTGGCGCTGGAGCCATTTGGCACTAATAACCGCTAACATGACACCACCATAATTTAGTGAAATTCTATACTATACGAGGATTCATTGATATCCTGACATGGGGTATTTACTTTTGACGCTGGCGCCATTTTGCGCCACACCGTTTCTCCCCGAAATCGACAAAAACTTGCGGGCTATGGTTGTTTGATGCCCCTGATCACTAATATTGCACTTATTTCTCACTAGCGCCATTTAGCCTCCTGCTAAGGCTGAGCCTGGGAGAAAGAGTGATTCCCTTCGGGCCAGTCTCAGCAGGGTGCAGATGATCGTAATGTCCTGCACTAGCGCCGGCGCCACGAGTTAATGTAATACCCGTAATCAGGATGACGGATCTCCTACTTTGGTGACTAAGGGTGTTCTAGCGCCGCCTGGCGCTCGCGGCAAGCAGTCTTGGGCTAGGCGGATGTGATACCCGTTTTCGGGAACAAAAAGTCGGCAAAAAACCGCCTGATTTCGAGAGGTTGTGGTAGGAATAGTTCAATAGCGGCCAATTTTCTGTTGCCTAACGATATTACTAACCCGAACAGCTGCCTCCTTTTCTGGCAGATTCTCTACTCCATGCCTTGCTAATACAGAACTTCAAGTCCTTTTCCCTTCTACCCTTGCCCTTTCCGCAAAGGAAGTTGCGGTGCCGAACAATACACTTGAGGGATTCCGTGAATAATCCTAGACCCTTGTGGACCTAAGGGACACTCCCAGTGTTGAGTAATCTAAGCTGGTATGTCGGTACATTTGCACATGTTCAAAATGTTGTTTCTTATGTCGTGACTGAATGACGCAATCAGCGGCATTCATCTGCGCTCCTGTTACCAACGTCGTCAACATGCTCGTAATAATGAGATGATACGGTCAAGAATCCTGCACGCGATAAGGCGTGTAAGGGGGCGTAACTTGGATCGGCGATAAGGCGTGTAAGGGGGCGTAACTTGGATCGCAGCTAAAGTAGCTATTTTCGCCAATTGTTGCGGATTCAGGACTGAATGGTTGATGCACAGGCCGCCTCAAGCGTTCCGATCCACTCCCCAAATTGTACAAGAGCTCGCCAATCTTGTCGTCTCTCGTGAGCTACTCCTCTGCAGTAGTTGGCGAATTCCAAAGAATCGCCGGCTAATTGGCACCTCACGTATGTTTACCGCCTCAGTCATTCCGCGAAAACTATTACCCACCTTTTTCATTTACTTGGGTGCCCAGTCAAGGCTGCACTTCCCACAGGCTCTGCTCTGTACTCTACGCACCATTTTGTCATCCAATGAACCTGTCACGGAACTTTGCACAGACATTCTACCGGGCTCTTTGTGGTCTCTTCTAACATGTTTTTGCTCTTTTTGTCCATCTATCAAAGGATCTTCCCGAAAGGCGCTACTGCGACACAGCGGCACCGGGTACCGGGGCAAGTTTTACATCGTACTGGATGACGTTTGACTAGTCGATGACGACGAGGAACAAGCTGCGGGAGCTGGAAATCACCTGGCTTCTCCAACGTTCGCATCTATCCAACTTCTGTCAGTCGTCATTCCAAAAGCATCCACGCTCTTGATCGGATTCATTTGGAAGCTCGTTATGCTCCAATTTTGTCAGTACTTCTTTTCGGACCTACAGAGCAACATATGTATAAGCTGAAGACGCTAGGCTATGTCAGGATGGGGGGATGGGGCTATTGGCGCCGCGTCGGCCCACTTTTCATTTGCTACCAGTTGTTGTCGCTTACCAGCTTCAACAATAGGTGGAGAACGAGCGCGTGCCCAAACCAGCCTTCTGACGCGCCCATGCGTTGCGAAAACCACCATATGGGGGTCTGCGTCAGTTGAGAAGAACCTCAAGTTACTGTAATTTTGTGTAACTTTTCATTTGCATCCTTTTCTTATCTCTTCTTTGGCAATCAGGATGACATCGTTGCTTATGGCGTGACTGAAAACTCACAAGGCGATTGAGTTGGCAGTACTGGTAAACCTTTCAACCCTCCCACCAGCACTCTTTAGCTCAAGAACTAGTAACTTCGAGGTAAGCGGGGGGGGAGGGTTCACTGAGCCTTGTCAGTATGACAAATCTTAAGACTGCGCACAATTGAATTCCGGACAACCATGTCAGCACCTGTAAACTTTGTTATCACTGCCAAGTATCCTGTAGACTCCTGTCAGACTTGTCAAATCAGCTTTGATGTATCGGATAAATAGCACCGCAGGACATTAAAGGGCATTTGACAGGAATTTGCAGGGTGAGACATGATTGCAGTACTTGTGAGTATACACTGAACTCGACTAAACAGATCATGGATGCTGACACGATTGTCCAAGAGCTTTCACGCAAGCTTCCTTCGCTCCCCCTTCAGGTTATTAGCGCCTTTTTACAATCTTTAATAATCACCTTTACATACTATCGCACTCTTTTTTGGCCTATCATCTTCGCCATGCGTCAGTACTCCGTTTTTTTCACTATCACGTATGGTTTTTGGTAAATTACACGATATCAAGTGATGATTAGAGGATCTTTATGATGTTTATTCATACTCAGCGCGAACACTGCCGAGAAAAAAAAGGCGTCCACTCCTTCTGCCTGGCAAGGAGATGCGATGGGTTGATTTTTCATCTTAGCCCTTTGCCCAGGGCACATCACTGGTTGGGGATTTTGATCGGGTCCGTACTACCCCCCCCCCTCCGGCCCTCTGTCTCTCCCCATCGAGCTGTCGAGAGGGGGAAGGAGCATACAGTACAGATGAAACAGGAAAATCACGAAAAGTACCACCACTCCAACCACTAACAGAAAGCCAGAAAGTAAATACGACCCTCCTTCCAACAACGAGCAAGTCACGACCCCCCCCCCTTGTACAGAGTCCGTTACGAACGTTAGAAAAATCATCAAAATAAATTTTTCTCAGCCCAAATACGACCCCCCCCTCTCCCGGCGACCAAATACGACCCCCTGTTGAGGATTCCCAACAACGAAGTACCCTGCCATTACCACACTTTTTTCAGCAGTTTCCTAGGAGAATTTTTTGCGGGTAAGAATAGGTGCTGCTCAAGGACGCATAAACGTAACCTTCCTTCGAGTCGTCAAGCTCCAATCCTCCTTTTTTAATGAAAGTAGTTTTCCGTCCTTTTTCTCCGTTCTCGCGAAATATAACCACCAGTTTTGTAACTCGTTGAGAACTAGTTGACTGCTATAGAAGAATTGTTTCGCGTTCACCCGATGTTCAGACACCTTCTCTTGGAGGGTACATCGGTCTACAAGCACAAAGGATGTACTAAAAATACGTAATAAAGAGCTATGCTCTTCTGGCAAGAGCCATGCACCGCCTACCGCCTTACAACATGCCCACGCTTCTTAATGGAGACTTCTTGCCAGCGAACCTTTCGCTCCCAATTCATTCCACTCCAAGTGGTAAATGGTTGATGGTAAAGGCAGGGAACTATATGTAGTAAGGATACCAGAAACAGAGAAGGCTCCCTCTCTTTGCTCCAGCAGATTCGGACCGGCGGGGGAGGGGAGTTCTATGTAAGACATTTCCGATGATTCCGTATGCCTTTCGATTGGCTCTCTTATTTTTCTACATAGCATTAGGCGACACTACTAGGCGCAGTTTGATTTGGTGGGGGCAACAAATTACTAATTTTCAGAATTCTTATATGTAAAATGGGAGCGGAGAGTGACAACAGTGCCCTATTTATCGTCTATGAAGTTCCTCCATATTTCTACCAGGTCACAGGCACCACAATGATCTTATTATGCACGGTCTTTCTTTTATTTTACGTCCCTTTTCTCAAGGTAAGCACGGCGTACACAACAAATTGTTTTCGCCAGCAATTTTATTTTTCATTTTAAAGCAGCATTTTTGAAGAACAAAGTTGGTTTCTCATAACTCAGCAAAAGTAAGAGCTAGCTCTTCAGAAAATGATATAGCAAGTGAACAATAGAAAGATTCCGTATGGGTATGGATCAGTTGTAGCGGCGCGAGGAATCTGACGTTGCAAGGGGATTCGAACGCAGGCTACAGCGTCATTGTTGGACCCATGGACCCATCGAGGGGGGGGGGAGGGGAGTCGTACTTGGCCGCTGGAGAGGGGAGGGGGGTCGTAAACGCAGGCTCGGTGGACAGTAAACAGCACAAAAGTGTCTTCGCTCAGCTTGATGGAGAAAATAGCGGAAAGCTGCAGAGGAACAGGATGTAAGGAAGACTACAAGATATTGAAACAGTTGGTTAGCAATATGAATAGTTAGCATGAAGTAGTGAAAACGTAGATGAAATAATGCATCTCAAACAGATTCGTACACCTCCCAGTTCAATCTGCCATCTTGTCAAATTCACAAGAAAGATTTGCAAAACCAGAAAGAATGGGAAAGAAAGTCGCACACAGAAGCTCAGCCGGGAGGTGTACCTACCTCCGACCAACCAGCAGATGTACAGGGGGGGGGGTGGGCGAAAAAAAGTCACTTTTCTTCATTGACTTTCGAGGCGCTATAAGTTACACTTTATTAAATTCTGATCGGACATTTTTACCACCATATTAAAGAGCATATCAAATACTATCATGACACTCCGCCACAGCCTTCTGGACGAGCGCCATCGAGAGATTCTGGCACGCGACCGCGATGTGGTGCCTGAGATCAGCAGATAGTCGATTTCTCCGCCACCGTAGACCACCCTATTGAACTCCGCCCGAACCGGGTAATTGAGGGATTCAGGTCAGGTGACCTACTTGGATATTCCATCTTCTTTAGGTACTCAGCCCCCTTCCATTCCAAGTAGGCGAGTGTTTCTCCAAGTTTCTCCAACGCCCTTCGATTTCATGTGGTGGCACTCAATGCTGTAGCAGTACAAAGTTTCCAAGAAGGTACGGGCGACCACATGTGAGGAGGATATTCTTCACGAGTTGCCCAATGTAACCGCCAGCGCTCACCTTCAGTCCGGGGTCCACGAAGAAAATATCGGTCTTTCCATTCCAGGTACGTCCGGTCCATACCATCAACCCGCGCCTTGGCGACTGCGGTGAAGATGATGTCCTAGACCGTAGCGACGTTGTCGGAGCTGCTCGATGTTGGAGGTCATCCAGATCGAGAGTACTGGTCTCCAGGTAGCTATCCATGGGTGACTCCATACTAGAAGTTTCGCAGCTGTTTGGAGGTCATGAATTCCAAAGGTCTTCTCCAGTCAGGCTGCGACTGGAGATGACTTCATATTTTGGTGTACATGAAGGTGATGGGCGAGAGCCAGCTCCTGCTTATAGAGGAACATCTTGGGTATCTTCCGCCCTGGTACTCGTATCCACGTCCTCTGTCTGGGCAGCGAAAACTTTGCTGATATGTGACTCGGTCGAAGTGACTTTTTTGCCCCCCCCCTGTAGTAGTTCGCCGCGTCGCTAATCAGAAAAAGGATCGGGGTATAGAGCGCTCATAGGAGAAAAGAAAAACCAACGATCACAAAAAATTCTTATGGCACTCTCTTCACCGACTACTCTCTCCCCCCACCACTGTGTTTGCACTACGCAGTTGTGAGCTCTGAGTGTTGAACAGTTTTTAAAATCTGCCCAAGACGCGGACGCAGCGTGCCGCGCGATCTGTATATGTCTGACTATGGCCAACCCCTTACTTGCCTGCGCCCACTCACAGCTTCTTGAGTGCTGTTCGTTCCGGGAACTCGGCGTTTACGCACATGCCGCACATTGTGGATAAAATGCGCAGGACACATCATTAGTCGGGGATTTTGGTCGAGTCCGTACGACCCTTCCTCCTTTTTTAGGAGGCTGGTACGACCTCCGCATCTGGCTCTCCCTCCTCATCGAGCTGTCTAGCGGAGTGGGGGGGAGGGGTGAAAAAAATTACGAGAAGTCAGCAACCTCTCTCAGAAGGTCAAAAGGGGAGTACAACCTCGCCCCTTTACAAGGTCTCTGAGACAAGAAAAATCAACCATCAAAAAAATTAGGATACCCCCTCTTCCAGCGTCCACCCCTCCCCCTCCCAACAACGGAATCCCCAACAGCGATAGACCCTGAAAGTGCCCTTCTGAGCTGTAAAAGTGGCGCTGTTCTATTACTACAGGTAAGTCTACTTGGCCCTTGGCAAGGATCAGTCTTGCAACCATGTGTTAACCGTGTATTTGAAGGCAGTTGGCACGGATAAGTCCCTAAGACGAGTATCCGCGCCTCTGTGCAGTCGCTGCGCAGCCCCTTTTCCGATAAAGGTACCATTATAAGGTCCTATCAAGCTGCAACATACCGACCCGGACGTCCACCGGGCCGCCCGTCCACAAATGTCCGACCGATCCTGATGCTCGTATTGCTTCATTTGCGAAGTAAAATATGAAGCGAAGGGGTTCACATGAAGCGTCGCGGCGCTGCATGATTTGTGAGTGCATACGTGCAGCGCGAGTACCGGCACGATGCCAACAGGAAACTCGTCCGAAATCGCTTTACGAGCCATCGAGGCGAAGGTTTCTTCGCGCGTCTTTGACCGTTTCACTTCGTTTTTTCGCCATTTCCCTACTATACAGCCCCCTGCTAGCATTTCAGGCCGCGTATCAAACTAGATCGGGCCCATATGCCTTCAACCAAGGGAGTGAGGTGAGGGGTGTAACCTCAACACGCCGGCCCATTTATGAGTAAGCAGTCATTGAGCTGAGAGGGTAAGAGTAGCCTTGGTGGCGCAATGTATAGCACAGTTGCAGGATAAGAGTACGTGCGGGTTCGAGTCCCCTGGGGCCTTACCGTTACCCATAGCTCAGTATTCTTATGATCCTACTATATATAATCCCCTATGTATGTCTGCGTGTATGTGTGTCTGTGTGTGTGTGTTCGTGTGTGTGTCACGAAATTCATAGCGCCCGTCCCAATAGCAGTGAGACATTGATTTCAAGAAGTGTTGTAGGGAGTGTGACGCTGGGCGTTTATAACTTTGGCGGGCAGCGTAGCGCGTTCGGACTCAGGGCACAGCATTGGTTGGGGATTCCCTATGGGGGGGGGTCGTATTTGGACTGGGAAAAATTTATTTTTCTAGTTGATTTTTCTCTCCTTGCGGACGTTTCGGAGGGGGGGTCGTAATTTGGTCCTTGTGGGGGGGGGGGGGTCGTATTTCTGGCTAGGAATTATGTGGTTCACTTGGTGGATTTTTATGAATTTACTGTGTTATAGCTAGTATGTACGCCCGTACCATGTACGTCGCACTGCTTACTACATACCTCCCCCCCCCCCTCCGCTCGACAACTTTTTCGCCGAGTATAAACCACAACCATAGTCAGCCATGTCAGCCATCGTAGGAGCCATGGGGGGGGTCGTACCAGCCCCTGAAAAAAGGGGGGGGGTCGTAAAAGCTCGACCAAAATCCCCATCGAATGCTGTGCCTGGTAGCGCAGGGTACGCCAGCGGGCAGTGCCGAAAGAGGATGCATATCGATCCTAAGCCTTCAACCAGCGGTCACCAGCGGCACGCTGGCGTACGCTAGCGTACGCCAGCGTTTCTCCAGCGTTTCACCAGCGTTTTGCTAGCGCTTGCAGCGGCAGGGGAGTAGAGACTATGTGGCCGTGAGAGAAGCGGAATCGACGTGTATTGTAGAAGAACCATAAGAGACGCAGAAGCGATGTGCATTGTAGAGACTGAGGGCGAGTGAGAGACGCGCAATCGATGTGTTTTGTACCCTCCAGCTCTCCCATAGTCTCTACTCCCCTGCCGCTGCAAGCGCTAGCAAAACGCTGGTGAAACGCTGGAGAAACGCTGGCGTACGCTAGCGTGCCGCTGGTGACGCTGGTGAAGCTAGATCGATATGCATCCTCTCTTCGGCACTGCCGCTGGCGTACGCTGGAAGCGCTACGCTACGCTGCCGCAAAGTATAAACGCAGCCTAACGGGAAACTATTGGTGGGTGACAGGGAAGTGATATCAGCTGATAAGATCCGATAAGAGGCCTCAGAATGGAACTCTCACCATATTCATAACGCGGGTGACTCAGCTAGCTCTTGATTCCGAGATATGATATAGGGTATGGGCCAAGAACATTATTGGTGGGTGACAAGAACTGTGAGCTGCTGATAAGATTCGATAAGGGGCATTAGAAAGGTGAGGTCATCGTATTCATAGCGCAGGTCACAGCATCAGCGAGGCATGCGTTTCAGCAAGTGATATAGAGGGTGAGATGGGGACATCAACCGTGGGTGACTGGAAGCGATAACTACTGATAGGGGCTGATAAGGGAAGTTGCAGTCGTCGTCGCTGTTCAAGGTGGTTCACGCTACCAAATCATAGAGATTTGGTGATGAGGACATTGATGACGGGTGACAGGTAATCTTATCAATCGATAAAAACGGATAAGATACCATCTGCGCTACATTTTTATCACTTCTTACCGCTTTAATGCCAAGTATTAGAGGCTCAGTACGTGAACTCTTTCCTTCGATGTACGGAATCAAGGTCGTCCATTGAAATGCTTGGTTAGCGGTCGCAACTAAAGCGAAATAAGGAGTGTACCCAACAATTGGGAGTGGGGCACAAACTTTGGCATGTACAAGCAATGTGAAGTTCTCCTTTTCAGTGCCACTCATGACCCTACAGTTATGCCTCTTCCGGTTGTTATGGACTCATGCGGACTAATCGGACGAATTACTAATTACTAACTTTACCCATTTCTGATCGCAGGTGCGGTCTTTAAGATATGGTGCAGCCTTCTCACGGTTGAAAGTCTTTAGTAAGCAGTAAGATGTTGGTAGATAATGACTGATGTTAAGCTTTTTCAACTCATTTTTCTGGAGTTTAATAAAAAAATGACTGCCACCGTTTGGCACATTTAGCGCATTCTAAATCGCTCAAGGGGAAGGTGCCTGGCGAAGTGAAAGTGCCAAATGAAAAGACGGAGGAGAGCTCGGCGTCAGCCGGGCGATCCGACTGGTATATGAATGAACTGGTGAATTTACATTCAGGTTCTTTGGAATATCGAGTTTCGACGGATAACGGCTTATTGCGTTCTGATAGTGATAGGTTTAGCAGACTGTGTTCAACTGGTTATTCACTTGATCTCAAGCATAGCTGTCTTCTTTCAACTCCATTTTCCTTATCTTGCTAACAAGG
>MU913718.1:4799-26398 GCA_036418165.1 Cooperia oncophora | reverse complement strand
GATAAAAAAAAAGCAAATTGTAATATGTTCCTCACCCCCTCCCCCCCCCCGCAAGTCGAACAGCGCCAACGAGTTATATGCCAGCTATTTGATCATATTTTAATTAATTCGTTCTTAGCACCGAACGCGATCCTGGAGAGCGTAATCGTCCAAGGGGCGCTTCGCTAGATCGTGCTCTGTATCCGGCCAATGAAAACAGACCGCCTCCTCGTGATGTGCCTATTCGTGAGTGCTGGATATCCTTTTTGCTAAATCGTTTCGGAGACAACTCATATGTTCAGAGCCTCCCGTTGCTAATTACGCTAGAGGTGACAGACATCCACAGCGCAGTCTTGCTCCGCGTACGCCTTTGAATATTCTTTACATGCCATAGCTTTTTAAACTATTCTCTTTCAGAGTACGTTCCAAAGCCGGGCCCAGTGCCATTTCGTGAAAGAGTTCCTTCGAATCTCACTGACTTATCTGACTCGGTATTCGAAGAGCAGTGCGTTCGTTGTGGGGTCCCTCGCCCAGCGAGTTCGGGCTCTGACCCTAGGCGTGCATACGCTTTGGATTCTCGTCGCGAATTTCGCCCAGCAGTACGCTCTAGCACATCCTCAAGTGTCAAAGAAAGAGAGCGAGAAAGTCCTCAAAGCAAATGCCTCATTCAACTCACTGTTCATGAAGCTCGCGGACTTCCACCTGTACGGGATGAAAGGTGCTGTTGCTGTAGTGGTAATTCTAATTTATGTAATGAAATAACGTAATCGAGTTGCTTGCAGAAATCGTGTTGTTTCTCCGAACGCATATGTTTCCGTACTGGGGAGAGACGGTGAACTTCGTTCATCGATTTGTGAACGTTCTCGCCGTCCTTTATGGAATTGGACGGCGCGATTTTACATTTGTGGAGAAAGACGAAACATAATCGTGAAAATACTTCATCATGATATCAGTGGCGATATGGTGAGCGAAAAGTAATTGTGTAGGAGTTACACGATTGTTCGCTGCGGATAAAGGGGCGTGTCAAACGGGATGGATTTGGTGCCGCGCCAGACGCGTTTCCCTCCAGTTGTTGAAGCGAGCAAGCAACAGGATGGTATAATCTCATCCGCATCAGTCGTTTTTCTTTGATTGTAGTCGCTTACCCGCCTCAACAACTGATGGGAAACAAGTCTGGCGTCGCGCCAATCCCGTCTCCCGGCGCGCACCTTCATCCGCAGCGAGCACACTATATCTAAATTGATAATTTTGTGTTTTCTCGATCCAGTGGTCAGTTGACGCATCAGCGATTCTAAGGTATGTTTTGTGGTGAGAGTGACTGTACTTTGCTGAAGGGAGCTTTGGCTGGGTGAAAGTGTTGCATTTTTTCTATAGTGCTCCATTAAAGGGTTGTTTATGCCTTCTACTTATTACCGTAATGCTGTACCCCCTCTACCTCGCTGACTTTTAACAGTGTAGTGGCGTGAACTAGTGCTTAGGCTCCGTTCATGTTTCGCGACTCGAGGACTTTAGTCTTAGTACCTTTAGTGCGACTGCAACAGACCCTACCGGCAACCGTTGAACCGCTGCAACGGTTTAGAGAAGTTCTTTTCTGAACCTGGTTGAGTTAGCAACGGCAGCGGTCCCACGATTACGTCAAATGGGGCGACGTCAGTTGCTCTTTGAAGAACTCGAATTGCCAAGTGTGAACGCGGCTTGACACAGTATTTGGGGTGGCTTTTTGTACCAAGTTTCGTTCCCATTGTGCCTTTTTCAGACACTTGGTTTTGTATCGGTACCACTGCCAATTGAAGAAGCGCATCGTGTTGATTACGAGATGGTGGATTTGACTGGAACAGCGAGCCTAAATAACGAGGTTCCTATAATAACTGTAGGTTTTAAGATCAAACATCGGTTTCTGAAAACTTTCTATCTTTTCAAGCCAATAACTCTGTATGGATTACATCCTGCGCCAATAGATCCTTGTCGCGTGGCCGCAGCGCTAAGTAGGGCCAACAACTGTAGAACCCTGTGTCCACCACTTATTACAAAATGCGCAGAAATTAAGTTGGGGGGGGGGTTGTGGTAGCTGGGTGCCATTTTGGATAAACCTCTATCCACAACGTACGGCATGCTCGTCTCGAGCAACGTGAATGGCAAGATCATTATCGCGGCATGGGTGGAGAACAGTGTAGGGTGAATCTGGAGAACAAACTTGAAACGGCTGTGACGGGAGGCGGTCAAGACATTCGTGATTTGCACCGTCGTGCGAGGCGATGAGCGCGGTGTTTTCTCAAGTTGCATTAGTTTGTCGATTGGAGCACTATATTTTGTGTAAACATAGATGTTTATGGCTATTTTCGGTTACACTTTGTCTATTGTCGCCATGTTGCAACCTGGAAACATCGTCATTTGTGAGCACGTCGCAGGCGAGTCCCCAGCGCGGCGATAGTACGGTTGTTTGTCACATACTCAATGGAACAAAGTAGCGCGTTTGCGTCATAAAAACTAAGTGCTAGCGTTGTTAGCATGCGTATTGTTCCATGTGCGTAGCTTGCCTGTGGGTACAGTATGAATCGGCATCGTTATCCCTAGCTTAAGCCCCACTCCGGTGCGCTGCAGACTAAAGCAAAAGTCACACTTAACCTCTTCACAACGCACATGGCAAGGATCACGATCCACAGAGGTGAGCGTACAGCATACATTTTAGATATAACCTTATGGATTTAGATGTCCTTGGAAGCGAGTGATATAGTAAAACGTCCAAGTAGTGGAAATCGTGCTCATTCGAGTACAAGCTCGTGGAGTGAGCAGCATGGCGTCTCCAGAGGGACCAGCCCTCCTTTCCGATCCGCGTCAACAGGTCCATCCACGATGCGTTCATCTCACAATGAAGATTACTTGATCACGGCTACACGTGAGGAGTTGGAAGAGAAACTGAAGTAGGCATCTCTTCACCTCGTACTTTTGAAGTTTTTTAAATGTAGGCGTTTCAGGCGAAATCTCTCTGATCTGGCGAGTTCGATGATGTCTATGAATAATCAAAGAATGATCTCTGACCAGCTATGCTGTCTGTATATGTAATTGCTTCACTTTATATACCTGTACTATACTTCACTTACAGTTCATTTTGTAATACTTGGTATTATCTGTTCTAAGAACATTCTGCTCATGATAAAACTCATATCATTAAGCGATAGTAAAGACATCGTTAATATGTAGCATGTCTGGTGGACTGGAAATAAAATTGAAAACGTATTTCGCGAGCTATCTTGAATGGTTAGCGTTTTTCGCAAAAAAGAAAAGTCGCAATATTGCTAACAATGGCGAAAAATGCTATTGGTCCAATAAATATGTGCATTAAAAGGCCTGCGCACTTGGCATGTAAAATCTCAAAAAATGGTGCACACACCCGCTCCTTTCGCGAGGTGCTTTAGAACGGTGTGCTATTCACTTCAAAGGCAAGAGTCCGCGATAATCAAATGGGCGAGGCTCCTCACCATTCCTCTTCCTTGTTCGCGCACCCCTGCACATCAAAAGGACAAAACCGCAATGGTTGAGTCTTCTCCCAACTATGTCCCCATCTAGTTATAGCAGAATACATTTCTAAGGTGTCAAGAAATAGCTGAAAGGGTGTCCGATTTACCTAGCTCGTCAACTTCTCTTTCTGGACCAACTGCTGGGGTGGGCAAAAAGAAGCGTCAGGCAGCGTTCGCGAAGACGCGCGTCGTCGCGCTACCTTTGAAACGGCGCTCCAACCCTATGGGCGGGAACGCAGCTGTGGACGGGTATGGATCGGCGCCTGCCACTCGAGAGACTATAACGAAATGGAATGGTAGGCGTTGCCTAATCACACAGTTTGGTTCGATCGACGCCAGCTGCTAGTGTTTTGGTGGGGCATAAAAGAATAGTAGGGTGCCAAACGGTGTGAAGGCACCCTCCTTTTATCGTGTACTCTCTCTCAAAGCTTAAACGGCCGGCGCCGGTCGATTCCAGGTTGCGTGATTAGGCAGCGCCTACCCTCCTACAGTCAGCACCGACCGTACCCATCTACGGCTCCGTTCCCGTCCATAGCGTTGAAGCACCATTGCATTGGTAACGTGTGGACGCGCGTCATCGCGAAGTCTGAACGCTGCCTTCCTTATGGAGCACATCATAGAAGCTTGACTGACGGGATAAACGAACACCTTAGGAACACCAGAAGGCGCGGCATTCGCAAAGGAACAGCGGACGGCAGATATTGGAGGGAGCAGACCAGATCGCTGAAGAAGGTGCTAGGCACCGAAATATTCGAAGGAAAGTATTAGAAACAATAAAAAATTTTTGCAAGAACTTTTGGATTCTTTTGAGTCTTTTGAGTTTTTTGCAATAAAATTTTTTGGCGCCTCTTTTACGTGTTTCATGTTCAGAACACCTTAGGTATTTACCGCGGACATTCCTCTGAAACCGGTTCGCTAGGAACTACAACGACGTTGTTCTAACAGCTTGATCCCTGTGGTGGATGAATTTCTCCCTTAATTTACCTAGGTTCCCTTCATGGACAGCACCACCTATCTGAACGTAAGATGCGCTCGGTCTCGTTCTGACCTCACCTGTTTCCTTGCTTGACTCTGCCAGTGGAAAAATTAAATGTTTCCAAGTTTACGGAATTTTCGCACCAATTTGGAAGGGCTTTGAGTTTTCCAAGCGCTGGGATAAATACTACGTTCATGATAAATACTACGTTGGCTAAGGATTTGTGTCGTGTTTATGGGTTTTCTATGTACATGGACAAAAAACCTTTCATCGGAGCATAATTATATTAGGTATCATAACCACATATGCCTGGCATGACAAGTTCTCCAAAGTTCATTATAATTGCAAATTCTTCATAAAAAACGGCCAATTGATGAAACTGATGTAAACAGATTCTAAGGGTTTCATCATATAAAATGCCACACGGTGGACCAGCTATCGACTCAGGATGCGCCATGTACTCGACTTCGAATCAGTATTGTAGAAACGATCGAATGCCGATTTCGCTTATGCAATTATCTGCGGAGGATCTGCTGTTGTTCTTCTTCTCCCATCACACCTGCTAACGATTTATCCGACAGGGGACGTCGTACATTGGGGATGCACATGGGGGATGGGGGAAGATCGCTCTTGACCACAGAGGGAGGAGGGTCGTATTTGCTTTCGAGAAAAAGTTTCTCGGTTGCGGACTTTTCCCGGTTTTCCGCTTCGCCCGAGGTAAAAACTGCGAGCTTTTCTGTAAAAAAAAACTTCGGAAAACGGGTACGGTGTTGAAAGAATTTGGAAAGTGGTAGACAGAATGAGAGAATGGGTCCTTGGGAAAAGGGACGTACCAGAGGGGGAAATTTCGAAGGGAATTAGTTTTTCCCAACAGCTAGACATGCCCTGTAATTCGCACCAACGTAATAGAATATTAATCCTGCTAGTTGCCCCTCTGCTAACGGCCTTACTTTCAGAGACAGTTGGCACCTGCCCTGTCATGGTCGACCGCAGAATAGGTGTTCTCCCAATCGCCGGAAGACTTTTGTATAACGACTTTTCCTGATTTCTCTTCCCATTTTCTTCCACGTCCGTACACCACTGTAGCATGACCTTTATGCGCTACATTCTTCATCTTGTCCCTAGCGTTTTCTGCGGGATCTGCTGCCTGCTGTTGTCAGACGTCGCCAGTTCTGTTCAGGGCCTTCCGCTGTAGTCGATTCAGAGAGGTCCCTCTTTAGGTGCCTCTGTCAACTCTGAGACTCACCGTTGTCGCTTGCCCAGGTTATCGAAGTCCCGTGATTTTCTTATCGAGTAGTTTCCAAGTCCTCCGAGCACGTTCCCCATCCATGGCAGTCCCTAAGAACTTGATTCCCCACCATTTGTGAATTGCTCAGTCGGATAATTTGGCGTCCGAGAGTAATGTCCCTATGTTGTCTTAGACTCGTCAATCATACCCGAACTGGCAATATCTCAATGCGAAGGAAACCTATAAGATTTTGATGGCAGCTTAAATTTTCTGCCATTGGCAGAGAGTATAAAAATCAGAAATATTGGGTCGGCCTGGGAGTTTCCACATATTTTTCGAAAGCCGGCTTTCTTTCTGTAGAGAAACGTATCAAATTTATTTGCTGTTTGTGTGGCTCCTTGCTAGTGTTCCGGCACCTTGCGGATGATAACACCGCAAAAAGGAGGCGCTATGCAACGAAAAACGTCAGCCAGGGCACAGCACCCGTGATGAAAAGCACACTGGAGAGGAGGGTATTTTGGCCGCTGGGGAGCGGGAGGAGGCGTGAAAGTGTGCCCGCATTGGGAAAACTTTTTTCGTTCCAAGTGCGCCATATAATCGTTCTAGTCTGTGATGCGGTGTGAAGGGTGACGACGAACTGAGGGGAAACCTCCAGGGTGCGGGGGGGGTGGCGGGTTTATTCATAATTTCACACAACACGATGCTGTGCCAGCTTGATTCTGACATCGGCTCACATCGTGAAGCTCCTCCGGTCCATAAGCTAGTTCAGATAACCTTTGAGAGATGGAAGGTGCGATGCATGGCTCTACTAAGAAAGAGAGATCTCCACTTTTTTGTAGGCGTGCGGTCTAGCAGTGTCATGTCAAAAGCAAGACTTGTGAAGAAATGCTATCCTCCAGGCGAGGAATAGCTTTAAATCTCGTAGCTGCTCCGTCTAGAACCGAGCCCAGCGGCAATTTGTCTGTCACTGGAGTGTGATTTTTGCGCCTCCCTGAGTTAAGCTCTCATGTTCGAGCCAAATAAAACAGAAGCAGGCGCTGTTCGGCTTAGGCAGCGTTCAACTGTCGCGCTACAACTGTACCAGACCTCAGCTTCCCTTTATGTTCTTTCTTCCGGTATTCAATCCCTTTTTCACTGTTTCTCATTTCTACCTGATTCTTAGCTCCTTTTCACTTTAACATTGAATTTAATGTAGTTTTTGATACAGGACACTGTGATAATGATTTTGTATACCGTTTTCGACTTTAATTATTCAGTCTCAGGGCTGCTATTGATTTTGATTTCTTGCAGTGGCGCATCATAGTGAAGTGATTTTGATGTCCGATTACGAAATTGTTTTCGTTCTCTTCAATGTTCTGTTCTGTTTAAATTTTGTTCTGTTTAAATTCAATGGTGAAGTGAAAAAGAGCTAGAATCAGGTAGAAATGAGAAACAGTGAAAAAGGGATTGAATACCGGAAGAAGAACATAAAGGGAAGCTGGGGTCTGGTACAACTGTAGCGCTACAAGTCTGAACGCTGCCCTTGGGCATGGGAAGGAGGGGGCGGGGGTACTTTCCACCTTTGCTCGCTCTTGCTAGTTCCTGTTGAATTACACGTATCTACTTGGCAAGACCTGCAGACTCTTGTCAGGTGTTAGCTAAGCCCTCGCTACTGCACAGCTTTACAGGCATTCACAGGTCTCCATACTGGACATTGCCAATTATCAATAGGAGCCAGCAGATAGCCCCACAGCCGAACTGCTCCGAAAAGTATTAGGGGGCGCAGGTGTTCACGCTCCAAGGCGAGATTGTTGACCAGCAAAAAAAGCGATTGAAGTGGGTAATATAAAATTGATAGAAAAAGCACTACCTTGGGTATTATTGTTTACATCATCGATCGCACCTTCCCAGGTTAAGAGGAAGTATTTTAGGTTTGGAAAAATACAACTAAACTCTCTCACAAACGTAATAAATGGACCATGGCAGTAAGGCATATAATGACTGACAGGGGCATAACTACAGGATAGAGCAAGGTGCCATGCAGCTCGAATAAAATATTTTTGGTACCGTTTCGTCTCATAGACACTTTGTCGACTTAGCTTACAAAGATATCCTAGAAACGAAAAACGAGGAAGTTGTGCGACCCCGGATTCGAGTTGGTCCTGATTATAGTACTGCTTGAGCTGTCGATATTGGTTTCAGGCCTGAATCAACTGACATTTGAAAAAGATTGTCGGTCTGTGGAGTGCAGCACACGAGGAAGTGAAGTCAACTTAGCCAAGTGACGAAGAGCATTTTTTTGACAGAACCGTACACAAACTGATGACGTTGTCTGGTTTGGGAGGGGCACTCGACAATTTCGCCAGTTTTTTTTTAGTTCTTGTTGAGTTACACATCTCACCTTAGTGAAACGCACACCCTTGTCAAGGGTAAACGAAGCTCCTGTTACTGTATGGCTTCGAAGGCATATGGCACAAAATGCTAGCAGGGTGCTATACAGGGGTGGCCAAAAAAAGTCACTTCGACCGAGTCACATATCAGCAAAGTTTTCGCAGCCCAGAGAGAAGACGTGGATACGAGTACCAGGGCGGAAGATACCCAAGATGTTCCTCTATAAGCAGGAGCTGGCTCTCGCCCATCACCTTCATGTACACCAAAATATGAAGTCATCTCCAGTCGCAGCCTGACTGACCTTTGGAATTCATGTCACCTCCAAACAGCTGCGAAACTTCTAGTATGGAGTCACCCATGGATAGCTACCTGGAGACCAGTACTCATCTGGAAGACCTCCAACATCGAGCAGCTCCGACAACGTCGCTACGGTCTAGGACATCATCTTCACCGCAGTCGCCAGGTTGATGGTATGGACCGGACGCACCTGGAATGGAAAGACCAATATTTTCTTCGTGGACCCCGGCTGAAGCTGAGCGCTGGCGGTTACATCGACCAACTCAAGAAGAATATTCCCCACATGTCGTCGCCCGTACCTTCTTGGAAACTTTGTACTGCTACAGCATTGGGTGCCACCACGGAATCGAAGGGCGTTGGAGAAACTCTCGCCTACCTGGAATGGAAGGGGGCTGAGTACCTAAAGAAGATGGAATATCCAAGTAGGTCACCTGACCTGAATCCCTCAATTACCCGGTTCGGGCGGAGTTCAATAGGGTGGTCTACGGTGGCGGAGAAATCGACTATCTCGCTGATCTCAGGGACCACATCGCGGTTGCGTGCCAGAATCTCTCGATGGCGCTCCTCCAGAAGGCTGTGGCGGAGTGTCATAATAGTATTTAATATGCTCTTTAATATGGTGGTAGAAATGTCCGATCAGAGTTTATAAAGTGTAACTTATAGCGCCTCGAAAGTCAATGAAGCAAAGTGACTTTTTTTGGCCCCCCCTGTATATGTAGTGGAGAAATGGCGAAAAACGGAGTGAAGCGGTCAAAAACCTGCGAAGAAAAGCCTTTGTAGAAGTAATTTTGGACGAGTTACCCGCACCATCGTGCCAATAAGCGCTACGGTTTGTACTGGTGAACGTATGTCATGCAGCACCACGGCCGCCTCATATCGATACTTTCGCTTCATATTTTCCCACTGAAGCAGACACGCGCATCAGGTGCAGTCCGTCCACTTGGGCGGGCAGCGTGGTGTCTTTTCCGTTCGTAGTGCCTGCAACTTATAGGATTTACAAGGGCTGACCTATCCTACCTCCCTTGGGAATGCACCACGCTACGTAGCACCAGCCAGGGCGCGCGACTTACCTGCCAGGCGTGATTAATCCTAACTTCTCTAGGAATTATCGTGGCCTAGCTTGCCTTTGAAGAAAGTAACAGGGTCTCCACGGGAAACATCAATTAACCACCGAAATGCCCCGACAAGCCTACTAGCGCCATCAACTGCAGACAGAAGGGAGTGCTTAAGAGGGATAGCTTAGAGCACAATAACAAGCCAATCTACCAATAGTTGCGAGCCATACCATGCCACTGTTGGTAGAGAAAGCAACCGCTGCTGAGCTCCAGTCCACTAAAATGAATGGCGTCTATAACGCACATTTCACTGCGCGTTGCCACCCTACTGGGACCCTAGGGGGATGAAGAAAGAAGGACCCGGCCCGACTCGCGAAGGTCGTGAGAGTTATAAACCAAAAGATTTACGGAACTCATGAGCAGTAGGATAAACGATGGCGATTGCTTGACTGCTTCTCAAAGGCAGACTCACACTCACCACTGAGACCTTGTGAAAGGCGAACGGGTTCGCAGCTGCAGTAGCGTGCCTATTTCTCCGTTCGAAAGTGCACGAGAACGGGGCTGTGGGATAGCTGTACCCGGTGCCGTCTCAGTACTCCTCCCGCACTATCCTCAAGGTGCAGCATTCGTGTCGATACCGAGATCCCGCAGCGAACACACGGTCAGTGGTGGAGAACAACCAAGTTAGAGGACGCAGACAATCAGCGCGTTTGGCTATGGTTAGGCAGGCCTTGTGGCAGCGCGGGCATAGCAGTATACGGCATCCGAGCATCACTACCCTCCAGCCCAGTTCCCGTGCTTTCACCCGAGGGTGCGGACCACGTCTCTGCAGCTGTGGACCTGTCATCTAGCACATGGTAAGGACCGGGAGAAAAGCGCGCATTTTATATCTAAGGCAGCCAGAGAAAGGCAGTTAAAGGCAGAGAATCGTGCTAAATAATCGGTTTTCATCATCGCCAGGAGCGCCTTGAATGAAAGTCGTCGGGAAGTCGGAACAGGAAATGCGAGAAGGAAAACTCCGGAAATGTTCAATAAAAAGCTCCCGACCTTGCACTACACGTATTGTGTTCATGCATTTCGCCATACCCAATTCTATGAAAGATTATTGCCATGAGAATGTTTGGGGAAGGAATCCGTCACGGGGATAGGCCATAAAGCACTCGTGAAGTTTCATTCCAGAGAATAATCAGCAGCGGCCAGAATGATTCTCTTTTTTTTCTGAAATGACTAACAATGTCCTCATGGACAGGCCTAGCGTTAATGAATGGTGCTGGGATGTACCATCTAATGACGTCGTATTGAAAACGTTCAGCGGAATGTCTCATCAAAGAAGACTTGTATATATAGAACAACTCTGGAAAAACTGGTTTTGGACAGACGCAATAGACTACAGCTGCCGAGAAGTCTCGCTAGAATTTCTACCTCTTTTTTTTGAGGACTGATCTCGAGGACGCATGAAACCGCATAAAACCTGCAGAACTACTCTTCATATTGCCTTCAGTTGCAGGGGCATTCTAGCTAGGGTTTCTCATCGTTGTGGGGATCACACCCCATACCCTAGGTTCTTTCTCTCCTTCCCACCTTTCGATGCTGCTGCTTTTTATCTGACTGTGCTCTCTTTTCGCGACAATGAATAACGAAGACCGCAAAGGTTCAACCAGTCACACAATCTTTTCAGTTTATCCCGATCTTACCACGCTCCTTCACAGGTGCAGCTTAGGAGTCAGCATTTCTAGCTGTTTCACTACTTAGGCATAGCACTTTCAATTAGAACACAGTTCCTGCGAGTAGGTGGTTTCTCGAATACCTCTGTGCATTTTAACCAGGTACGCACTCACAGAGAGAGAGAGAGAGAGAGAGAGAGAGAGAGAGAGAGAAGAGAGAAGGTTCTATTTGAGACTAGAAAGGATGAAGTTATCTGAGACGCGTAACTTTTTACGGCATTGATATTTTTTGGCTACAATACAAGGACTAACGTGCTAAACTACGTGTATGTGTTTTGTTGCTCGCGGCGTCGTCGGGCAATTTCATGTCTTCCTCGCAGAGAATGGTAGCGTTTCGCCTTCTGGTTGGATAAAGGGTGTGGGACGTAGGCTCTCACGACACAGTTGATTTGATACAAAATTGTTGTGTTGAAGCAACTTGTTGGAAGTGACTGTCTTACACGCGATACCGTGTCCTTCATGTCCTGAACTTTACCCGTCCTATCTCAGCCTTCGATGCGTGTGCTGCTAAGTCACCCAGATTGTCATACCCGATATCGTCCCTCACATTGCTAGCACAGGAACGTGAGGGATATAGATATCGCTGCCTGCCTAAAATACGATGCGACAATTTTTTTCTGGTCCTGTTTTCCTTCGCAGCTATTAATAGAGGCTGGTACGCCCTGTCTCTGAGTTTTTTTTTCACAAAAGATCCCTGATTAATTAAACCCTTTTCCTATTATGGATGAGATGCATAAGCCCAAGATTATGCTAATGAGATGACTCATCAATTTATCAGGATGAAATTACAGTCGTGTCCCTACAGGTGCTTGGACTGGTCAGGGGGCTGGGTTTCGCTCGCCCGCTCCCACCAATTGCTTTCGCTTACCCGCTTCGACAGTTGGTGAAGAATGGGCTGACGCGTCAAACCCTACCTCCCTCCCCCTCCCTGACACGCGCCAGCGTCTGCAGGGAGATGTATTGTATTCCATTGTGGTCAGAAGGCATGGCTTTTCCATTCAGGGGCGCAATGTTCTTCATCGAAGAAAAGTCATGCTCAAATCGTTCATGTGCTAGGTCGAAATTGGCTTCTTGCCAGGGCCTGAATTAGCAATACGACAATAGGAGGAGAAATCTGGACAGGGTCAAAGGTGTCTACCCTCACTTCCCTTTTTTCTGAACACCTGAAGGTAATGTGGCAGAAGCCTCCTTTCCTCCTCTACTCCCTCTCGCTCGACGGCAGTTTTTTTCGAGGGATCGGGAGGAAAACGGAGTAGTTTTTGAAAAAAAAACTCTGGGAATGTGGTAGGAAGTTGTGAGAATCTGGTTAGGATGGGGAATGGGGGTCGTGCCAGAGTAGGAAGTTTTGAGGGGGGTCGTATTTTGCGAAAGTTTTCCCCAACGCCACGGTGTGCCGTAGGAAATGGACCTTCGGCTTGGAAAAGGTGGGGCCGTCCTTGGAGTGGAGATGAAGGGGCTCATTCTGATCGATCACTTTTCTTCATCGCCATTATGTGCCCTCTTTAGAAAGCCCTTGGGGGAGTCGCCGAATTATTCTACAGAATCCATACCCCTTCCCCCATCCCCTCGAGATTTTCCTCCAAGGTTCTGCATTTCTCTGAGAAGTTTTCGTCTCTGCGAGTCGAACATTAGATTACCACAGCTTCCAGGAAAATGCAGAGGCGATGGACACAGAGGGAAAAGAGGCAAGTTGGAGCTGTATAGTATCGTAGGATCGATTCTAACCCAGGCTAATCCAGCCCTATAGGACTTATCATACCGATAAGGGGACCTACATACCGCCTCCTTCATCAAGAGGGCGCAACGGCCACACAAGGAAAGAACAATAGTGTGCCTGAAATGGCAAAAATTAACGATGAAAAATGCTAAACACGGTCAGTTTCAGAACCTCAATCGGGCCCCTCTCCTTTTCCCCCGCTTGGGAGATTAATATGCCTCATCTACATATCCCCTTCTTTACGCTTAGCAGGCTGTGTTGCATCGGATTCGTCTAGAACACGGCCCATCATGGTGTTGTGGGAAATTTTTGATAAATAGAACCCGCCTCGAATTTTCTCCTTTGCACGGTCCACTTTCGCAACCCACCTACCATCTCCACAAGTCTTACCGAAACTTCGCCGTCGAGCAAGGGGGGGGAGGAGGAGGAGGCGGGTGACGAGGCAGTCATCCGCTGTAATCAAAATATAGATTATCTATGAGGTGGTATAGTAGCAAGTGGCACCCTTAACACGCGCTCGGTCCGGGATGGCTCTCGCTCCAAGCCTTCTACCCTCTTGGAGTGGTTGATTGCTAAAGGATTCGTCTGGGAGGATAAAAACGCTGAGTTGTAGTCGAGTGACCCACGCGAACCATTGTTCAGACCACATCGCATTCAATGAGCCACTATGACTCTGAATGGGATGTGGATGCGCTGCGCATGCCCCAAGAAGGTCTAATCGTCGGCGAAGACTTTTACACTTTTATATAGGCTATCTGATTTCATTATAACAATGGTTAATTGAAAAATTTGTTTAATGGGTATTTGGAGGGGTGGGGCTTCTTCAAAGAGGTAGCTCAGTTTTTGTTTCCCACACCCCTACAGACAAGCTGCAATACAACTATGGGAAATATTAGGTTTTCTAGGGAAGGGCCCCATAGCATATGTGGAACGAGAAGAATCAAGAACCGAAGAGTTTTTGCCAAACATAATACGTCCCCACTGCAACCCTTCCGTTGTGATTTCCACGACGGATGGGTTACTGATCCCATGTTCCCTCACTGATCCTCACCATTTATTCTGCAGGCTAAATGTTCCCAGGGAAATAGCCCTAGAGCGGCTTTTACTGGAAAATAACTGCTATTCGGGTTCATTAATGCATCACTCGTCAGGTTCCGGATAGAGAAAGCTCTCACAATCTGAGTAAACAAGCGCCCTAAATGGGAGAACCCTTGAGAGCCGTCTACTCTTGAAGGCGGGTCTACCACCGAATCCAAAAATACACACCGCTTACCGCGCAAGCGAGGGGGGGGGCATATGAGGGATCACTTGTAAGCTAAAACTGGGATACTGTGGTGTCGAACCCAGAAAAATTAGTTCACTCAATTTGAAGCTGCTTAGGCAACTATCTTGAGGGACCTTTAGGCGCGTCCCACTAATAGAATTGCGCCGTGCCATCTCCTATGCTCAGTTTTTCTGGAAAACCTTGCCAGTTTCCCCGTACGACAACCTGCCCACTGCGTTCCCTCCGCCTGACTTCCTACTGGCTCAGAACAGCCGAAATGCCTGGGATAATAACGATCAAATCATTATGTCGTTAAGCCTTACCGTATCTCACGTTTCGAGGACCAGTCTGTCATTGCGAAGCTCGCTGATGCCCGTGTGGCCCCTCCTTCCCCCACGCGCGATCAGACAAGGCGGGGGCCGCGCCCTGCCTGCACTGCCGTTTCCTCTCGTCGTCTGACACCTCTCCGCCGTCCGCACTCTCACCACCGTTTCTTCCACTCTGCACACTAGCAGCCATCGAGCTGACGGCCCGATCGCCTGTGCCCACGAGGGGACCTCTCCGTTTGTCCTAATTACTGGCCCGGTTTCGCATTTTCACCAGAATCAATTGGATTTTTGAATAGAAGAGTATGCTGGAACTCATATTTTACCTTTTCTCGTTCTAAAATATCTGGGAAGTGACGAAACAAGGGAAATTCCGCTAGAGTGCCGGAGAACTGCTTCATTGTTGTTTCTCGTCGAGTTGTTTCATTAACCTTTTAATTCTCTTTAGTGTCCAATCTTGCTGTTTATATCCTTAATTGGAGATGAATATTGTTCTGTAAATTATATCTCAAATGGATTTCGAAGTCTAGTTATGAATGTTTCCCAATAGTTTGCCCATTTTTACACGTATCTCATCACCATTGCGAAGGTTTTTTGGTGACAGTAATAACCTTTGATGAAGTGCTTTCTGAAAAATTTCATATGATGGACTTCCTGATGTACATGTATATGTCCAAAATATGTCCAAAAGTTTTCGGTTCATGCCAGCCTATCTGTGATGCATTCCAGCAACGTTCAATGCCGATTTCGTTTAATGGCGAACTGCTGTAAATCGATTTTCCCGTTTCCGTATCGCTGGTGACAGCTAGGTTGCTACTCCATGCTGCCCTATGTTGAATTCTATTTTATAAACATCTTAAATATTGAGCAATTGATTCCGCTTCTATTCGTGTTTCGTTGTGATTTAACGCTTTGAAGATTTGTTACCGGCTGGAAAAGCGCATTACAAGAGCAGTTACATGCTAAAAAATGCCAATAATTCTCCGATAAGTAAGGAAGTAGACAATTACTGGGTCAAGCCGGCGGAAGAGAATGGAGAATGATGGCTACCTGGTGTGAGGTGAAGGGATATTGCTACTAAGGTGTTACGTAAGACCAGGTGTAAGAGAAGCTGAAAATGTGGAATTTCTCGAAGAAATAGAGCCCCGCAGAAGTGGGCGGATTGTACGCAATCAGTGAAATTGTACGCAGCGAACTGTTAAACATCATAAGAATATTTTTCTGATTTTTTTTCAGCATTTTAACGCGAGATTTGAACTAAGGAAACGCAGAGAACTGATCCAAAGTGGTAAGGTTCTACTACCACGCTGTTCGCGTGGAAGAGGGGGAACATTTGTTCCGCTAGTTTCTTTTTTAGTATTTAGGTAGTAGGTAGAGCTGTAAACACTTGCAAAGCTTCGACACTTGTCAAAGTGAACCACTTTGATCGCAGGAATTTACAGATGTTCACCTGTGTAGGCTTCGCCTAGTACCATTTGGTGCGCCCACGAAGGCGAGCAGCCCCGTTAAAAGACTAGTGGACAAATATCGATCACGTTTTTCTTTTCGTCAGAAGAATGGGTTGAAATGGCGACTCTAGTAAGCCGTGGGCACTCAAATGGCTTCTTTTGCGAAGAGACTATAGAGGACAGGGCTTCTTTTTGAGCTAAACGGGGCGAAAGCTGGTTAGTGAACCAATTGAAGGATGGTAAGTCTATCGAGCCGGTCCCACATTTGCACAAGGAACCCTTCAATCCTCTTTCCGCCTCCCTGTCTGAGGAAATCTGTGCAGAAACGATTCTTGAATGATTAGCGAAGCAATGCGCTCGGAGGTATGCTGAAAATTATCTCAGAATTGGACATCCTAGGAAAATAAGGAGTAATGATTGCAAAATCTGCATATGAATTGAAGAATTTGAAACCAGAACTAAAAATGCAATCAAAAAACGGTTCCGAATAAATCCGTGATCATTGACTTGTCGGTTAGACTATGGATGGAGGAAGTGAGAGTGCCGTTTAAACTGTTTAGTCATAAATTACTGAGCGAATGAAATTATTCAGCAACATTTCAGTTATTTAGTGATTAGTTCATAAGAAAACAAAAGCGGGCCGTGATTGTTTAAAGGAGGGGGGGGGGTAATGGGGTGGGGCGTTACTCTGTAGAAAACTGGTATTGCCGTTGTGGAGACTAGGATTTTCAAGAGCAAGGAATTACGGGACGGCCCATATTGTTTCTCCTTGTTTTAGTGGGAAGGCTGGTCCCAGTTTTGTGTGAGGACTTCTGTGAATGCCCCTTCCCCGCCATTCACCCATTTCCGCTGGAATGCTTTTATCTCGCTTGTGACAATGCTCCTAATGTTGGAATGCAGTATCAACAAAAAGCGCTTTTGAACATGTCCAAATTCTCAGCTATTGACGAGGGGGGGGGTGTAGGTCTTATGATGACTTTAATTGTTACAGACGTTCCTTTGTGAGTATTTTGTCGAAGGGGGGGGGGAAGGGGAAGCGGAAGTGCTTTCCTCAGGACGTAGAGTGATAGTGAGCCTTCAGTTATTGTAACAGTGCAACTTCTGACAACAGGAGTCTTGATCGGATCCATTTTGTAGATTTTGGAATGGGAAATGGTCAATTTTCTATCTTGTCACTACATTCCGTGTGCATCAAGTGGAACAACTTTACGAACATTTCTGATTTATGCTGAAAGTATTCGAGTCCATCGAAGGCTTAATACCTTCTTAATTCAGGGCACATCATTGGTTGGGGATTTCAGTTGAGTCTGTAAGACGAGCCCCCCCCCCCTCCGGCCCTCTGTTCCTCCTCATCGAATCGAGCCGTCGAGGGGGGAGGGGGGGGGGGTAAATAGTACATGTGAAACAGGAAAATCACCAAAAGTCAACCACCACTCCTACAACGCCAAAACGTAAATACGACCCTCCCCCCCTCCCAACAATGACCAAGTACGACCCCCCCCCCCTTTTACAACGTCCGTGAAGCGAGAAAAATCAAAATAAATTTTTCCCAGCCCAAATACGACCCCCTCTCCTGGCGGCCAAATACGACCCCCCCTATTGGGGATTCCCCAACAACGATGTGCCCTGTCTGCTTAAGTTCTAGCACTCTGAGCATTGTTTTTGTGCAGGAGTCCTTTAGCATTAAAACGTACTTTTCAAAATAGAAAAGGCGTTGTCGATAACTGTTACGGGGGTGGGGGGAGGGAGGGAAGCAGCGAGTAATTTATTGATTGGGGACAATGAGGGTACTTTTTGAAATGTCGAGTCATGTGGTTATTGAGCGAATGAGATCCAGCGACCAATAGAAATTTTACGTCCGGAGATCTTGGCCTACGCGGTCTTGCTCGGTCATTACTCGCTCAAAAGTAGGGTTTCGAGTGATTTATATAGATCAAATTGCAGTCTTTTCCGCTGTAAATGATAAACCGTTTTAGGTGAGGGATGATTTTGGCGTGACGCCAGCTCTTTTCTCATCTCTTCTTTCTTTCGGCAAGCGACAAAGTCTGTATCATGTTGTTCGTATCAGTCGTTTTTGACCATTTGTTGTCACTTACTCGCCTCAAGAACTGGTGGAGAATTGGCTTGGAAAGCCACAACGAAACATGGTCCTTCTTCAGCAACCGAAAAGATCGTCATCAAAGTCTTTGTCCCACAAAGCTCAGAAGACTCGAAAGATGCGATGAACCTTTCTAATGTTTTCTAGCTCCTGCTTCAGGCGCTGCTGCCGATTTCTGTTGCTTTGGTAATTTTATAGTAAACAAAAATATGGCGCAGTTCAGCTTGCGAGAGAGATATTGCACTTCGCTGCTTTCCGTTGTCGTGTTCATTTCTTTACGAGAGCTGACAGGGATCCTGTACAAAAGTTGACGAGTAGTATCTAAAAAGCTTGATTGGCATCACTTTATGGCTTCACAAGATTTCACAAATCGTTATTTGATAGCTCGACACGAGCACGGGAATTAGCGAAGGTGCAAAATGCCCCCACTCGCCGTCGCCAAAGTGCACCGGAAAATATTTTAAAACGCTTTCTGAACCTTGAAATCTACTGAGCTTAAAAAAAGATATTGGGGTCTGTCCTCCTCGTAAAATATTCTGATCACTATGGGGGTGCTGGAACTTGCAATACTCAAGCAGGGTATAAAATTGTATTGTAATATTAGGGTCTAAATGTGTTTCTGTCGTGCAAAGCATACAGAATATTTCAAGTCGAGCCCGCCTGCATGATGCTGCATCTCGTTAAGGCTTAATTATGACTGAGTTGATCTTGTTTTTCTTCTCGTCTATCTCCTACGGATGTGTTTGCTTTCTTTCTATCAGTGTGTATTGCACAACATTGCGTGATATTCCGCAACCTTTCGCGTGTTGTCATTGAAATTGCTTGTTTCGGTCATTGATGTACCCTAATTACGATGAAATTTCATCCTATCATTCTTTATTTTGCCAGGTATACATCGACAAAAAACCTTTCTGGATTACCTTGGTGTAATCCCCATTTTTCCTCGAAAAACTGGAAAGTATCTGAAATTTCAAAGCAGTTTTGATACTTCAACGACGTTCGACTCTTCAGCAGTCACTCATTTGAGATTACGTGAGTTTTTGATCCTGAGCCGTGAACAGTTTGCAAATATTAGGCTCTTGCACGTTAAGTGCTGGTAATTTCACCCTGGAGAGCAGAAAATCAGGTGCTATTCCTTGGTCAGTTGCTTAGAAATAACAGATTGAAGTGTCCAGCATTTGCATCCTCTGAGATGCAGCTGCCAGGATATTTTAAACCACTGGATATTCGTTAAGAATACCACGAGCTCGTGCTATTTTGCGCGTTATATACTCTTATTCAGTGGATAGCTTTTATAAGTCTAGATGAAGCTCTGCAACATTATGTTTCTGTTTTTAACCATAGTGCATGACTGTGCAGTTCGGCTTGGTGGGGCCCGAATGATACTCGGCTAAGCTTGTGCAGGCCATCTTGAGGAAACCTGATTCCTGCGTACAAAGTAAATCACACGAACAATTCCACCGTTTCACAGGAAATAGCGGGTCTGACCACAATGAAACCTGTTAGTTAACATGAAAAACAAAGGATCTGACGAATGTGCAAGGTACCCCTCCAAGCTTAACAGCGCCATGATTGATTACTCTGCACCACGGTCAAGAGAGGAATTTTCGACGGGTTGCACTTGGCCTTGTGGAAAATTTATTGCTTGTTCCCCTTTTTGCAGTTGCCCGAGGAGAGGAGTCATATCGAGGAATGGTTTTCCTTAGCATTGGCGATAGTACTCTTGATAATCTCATGCTAGGCTAAACCAACGTGAATAGTTTTGAATCGATGAACTCTTATTTCTTAGCGAAACGCTATTTATTAAGCTGTCAAAATATGAACGAGACTTTTGCCTTTTCTCATGCAAATTATAATTTAAGAAAAAGCAACATTATTTTGTGATGTATTCTCCACAAAAAACCAATGACCATTTCCAACCGAGCGGGCTGGGAATGATCACCCTCCAGGGTAAATCAGTAGAAATAAGAGAGAAAAAGGAAATTGTCACAAAGGTCTCATTTCTATCTCGACAACCTAATATTTTTTATTCCCTAACTGGTAGGGGGTAAGAGGAAATGACGTTTCATACAGAGCGTTAAACAGTTGAATTGTCGAAATTCAAATATTTCATTCGCTCAATAAGTTCACGATTCAACACTCCTGTCACTTTTTTCCTAATCATTTGGAAGTTAATGTTTTTGAAAGGATAGAAAAGTACTTAGTGATTCTAATGATTGGAAAAAATGAAGCGCTATTGGAAACGGTGAATCATGAGCTTGTTGAGCAAATCACATTTCCGGGAATTTTCATTAATTCAGTGTTTTCGACAAAACAAAGAGTGCTCTGTTCTAAGTTGTCATTAGGTTCCGCGCTGGGGAAGTTCTTGACAGTTTCTTGCAACCTGTACAAATATCGCACGGTTTCTTTTTTGCCGAAGTTCTGGCCGGGTTCAGCTTCAAGTGTAATTTGCCTATGGAAAACTCGCATAAAAGGTGAATACGAATGAGTTGCTAAATCAGCAGAATCGGGGAATCTGCGAAGAAGGGTGTACACAACACCTGGAGGACTCGAAAATTGGACAACTAAAAGGCTCCTAAAACATTTGGTACGTATCGATTAAGTCTGCACTTCTGGACATTGAAAGACCCCTCGATACAAACCTAATCTTTTTTGCGGATTTTCCGACCCTCGATACGATGTTTTCCTGTTTCTTGCTAAAAAAGGTCTTACTAAAATACGCTCCCCCGAAATCTCCTTCTCTGGTACGAAGTCCCCCGCCCTTCCCCTTCATCCTCGTCGTGCCTACCATCTTAAATTCTCCGCAACTTTCACCACTTCATTAATTTTCCTGGAAAACTTCGGTTTGCACAGAAAAAAAAACTGCCGTCGAGCAGAACAGTTTTCTTCGAAAGCAGATGCAGCCCGCTCCCCCCTCCCCATTCCTTCGACGAACGAACAAGTGCGACGTCGCTCTACGACGATCTCCTACGTGCTCTGTCTACAATTCTCCAAACTCAGCTATTTTCCTATTCTTCCAATACCGCAAGTCATGAACGCGGCCTTACGATGTCCTTGTGGTTCGCTTTTGCGAAATTTTTTGTTCAGATGCGTTTTTCTGGGGTGACCTTTAACGATAATTGTGCTAACTATTTGAAAACTTGAGTTCGAAACAAGATCGTAATATTCCATTGTTCGAGCAATCTTTGTTGTTTTTTATTCAGTTTGGAATTGTTTTTGTGACAATTTGCATTTTTTTCAGTATGTCATCGACAGCCACGCAGCGGACATTGCTGCTTGCGCTGAGCGGTGTCTCTCTAGCAGCTCTCTTCATATGGTATTTACGATCGAAGAAAGGACATGCACCACGACGAGATACATCCATAGAAGATGTGAAACGAAACGCAAAAACGGAGAATACAGACAGCACTACGGTTTGTTTTCAATGCAAATGCCGTCGGTCTCCCCCCCCCCCCCTACATTCATTTGAAATTCGTAACACGGTCTCTATAGCCAGAGCCCAACAGTAGAAACGAAGAGTTGGAGAACCCTGGATCGCATACGAATTGAGTTCTCTGATTAGGCGGTATCCATAGGATCGGTTCGTTCTTACCCCCTTC
>MU913717.1:6414-26301 GCA_036418165.1 Cooperia oncophora | reverse complement strand
GCCTCCTAACCCCTTCCTTGCCGAAATTTCCGTCTCCTGCGCCAATATCGTACACTTGATTTCAAAGTACTATATTCTTCTTTGATGAAATGTGTGTCAAAAGAACAAGCATGCCAGCGTCTTCTGCCTGGTCAGATTTGGAGGAGGATTGAGGGTGAGTCGAGGCGGATTTGTAACTATCCGGTCTGAGGCTAAATCAGCCCTTTGTGCAAAATACGACAGGCTGTGGGAGGCTCATCGTGAAGGTTCTCGCAATCACGATAGTCGCTCTACCACGAACCACCGTGACACTAGTAGTGCAGCTCAAGATAATGGTACTTCGGTGAGGGTCACAATTCTTGGCTACATTCATCTCTCCTCTAATGCGCTGAATCTGTTGAACCTGGGTCCGCACCATGCCCAAAACATAAATGCACTTACTTTTCGTAAGTTGTTGGAGGTCTTCATAGGCTGAGAGATTTGCTACGCAATAAGATCAGGCGTGATAACGAGGCACAGACCACTCTGAATCCTAACGCACGAATGCCCAGTTGTGTACCATTTCCGCGCACCTTCTACAGAGAACCCCAGCCAGTTCATGAAGCCGACGTTAAGTTCAGAATCTTGTCAACAAGTGTCCTAGCTGCTCTAGACCAACACAGGCAGCTTCGGAACACCAACTTAACGCACGAGCAATGGCAAGGGTTGAAAGAATTGCGCGAGTTAAGATCATGTGGTACGCTGCGCATATCTGTGGAGTTCGTCGTTATGTCTCAATCTCTCGATCGAGCCATAAGCGAACTCCATCTCAGTGATTCCTCTGTTTATCGCCGCGTAGCTGAGAAGGACTTTTTGGCTCAATGCAAGCAGCTCAATAATGTTTGGTTGAGCGTTGCTAGATCTGCCGGGCTTGAAGAAAAGTTCATTAGCAGATTAAAAGTAGAGCCTCGTGAAGACCTATAAGCTCACTCCTCAGGACACGCTCTCGATATCACCGGATACATATAAAATACGTCCTATCATTAGTTGTGTAGGGGGACCAACCGACAGAATTTCGTGGTTTCTGAACAGCATTGTGAGTCAACTGTTGACCATGGTTCCGTCTCACCTGTCCAACACTAGGCAGTTCCTTGAAATATTACGGTCCTCCGACCTCGGGCGGAGCACTGTAATTGAATCTTTCGACGTTGTTTCACTTTACACCAATGTCCAAAACGAGCAGGCCTTACAGGCATTGTCCGAAATGTCGTATTTTGAATATATTACCGGTCCTCGACCTCGGGCGGAGCACTGTGATTGAATCTTTCGACGTTGTTTCACTTTACACCAATGTCCAAAACGAGCAGGCCTTACAGGCATTGTCCGAAATGCTCGATAGGCATGCTAGCAGTATACAAACATTTGGGCTCAGTAAAGTGCACATAATAACGTTGGTCAAGGAGTGCCTAGGCTGCAACATCTTCAAATGGGCAGGAACATACTTTTCACAAGTAAGAGGCCTGGCCATGGGTCAACGACTAGCACCGGTTCTTGCTGTTTGCTTCATGGGCAGGATTGAAGAGCCAGTGCTACTACGTCATCGATAATGTACTGCAGATACATCGATGACTGTTTCATCATAACGTCAACACAGTCCGAAATGGACGAGTGTTTCCGGATAATGAATGAGCAGTCGCAGTACATTAGACTCACACGAGAAACACCACATGACGGTTGGCTTCCTTACCTCAACACGCAAGTAAAAGTATCCAGTGGCATTGTCAGCGTGAAGTGGTACCGTAAAGCCAGTTCAAAGAATATCTTGCTCCACGCTACGTCAGCTCATCCACAAGCCGTTAAACGTGCACTTATTAACAACATGCTGAGAACAGCAACGAGTATGTGCACAGGCGAAGCTGAGCGTCGAGAATCACGTCGCCTAGCTTGTGAGATAGCTGCTATGAACGGTTATACGGTACCACAACGCACTGGAGGACAGCGCTCTAATATGCGAGAAGGCCCGCGTCCAAACAAACTACCGCTATGCCTTCCTTTTATTTCCGATACGATAAGCACTGCAATACAACACGAAGCATTGTTCGAGCACAGTTGCACTGGATGTTGTTACAGCTTGAGTTTAACACCCCATGCAACATCAAGGCAGCAAGGTTCGAAACAGGCTGTACGATAAACAGTGCATATCTAGAGATTGTGTTATTTGTCCACACGGCAGACTCGGTGATTGCGCTAAATCGGGTGTGATCTACCAAATAGAATGTCTGGCGTGTGGACGCACATATATCGGAGAGATGGAAGGCCGCTAGGTATACGAATAAACGAGCACGTACGTGGTATGAGACGTGATAGGCTCACGACAGCGCTTGGCAGGCATAAATCTGAGGAGCATGACGGCAACAACTTTGAAATCAAGTGTACGATATTGGCGCAGGAGACGGAAATTTCGGCAAGGAAGGCGTTAGAGGCGTTTTGGATTTCAGTCAGAAATCCTAGGATGAACAGCCGAGATGAGTGTCCGTCAGTGACAAATGACCTTCTGCCATACATACCGTATTGCGAGCTCTAAGTAGCGCTATCTCCTCACTCCTATACGTGTCAGGAGAAGCTATAGTACTTCTCATTCTCTACTAACTACTAGCCGCATGTGACTGCGGATATATGGTGGAAGCTTGGTGAGTACACTTTTCGTGTTGTGTGGGCTTTCGGGCTGAGCTCCGAACACGCCATCGGAACTGCTAGGGTTGGTTGAGCGCTTAGTAAGGTAGAGCTCATTTCCTCACCTTCTGAGACGCTGTTTAGGCCTCTGGAGAGAGACACCCACGTCAAACGTTAGGCCATATAATAAAAATTTCCACCTGAACAAACCTCGAGCGGCGCATTATAAACAACGATGCCGAGGTCCCAAAAAGAGAGAATCTTGGAGAATCTCGTTGTAGTGTTTATTAAACACATCGAACCAATGGCAGAAGACGCAGATTAGGATACATCCAACGAGACCAGGCCTCCATGGAGGCCCAAGACTACGCAGGGGCAAAGAAGGTGGCAAATGAGTGGGACACCAAGAGTGCTGCACGCCAATGGTTCAAACTCTAGAATCTTGTCTCATTCACTGTTCCATCCCTGAAGCAAGGTAAAAATTTTCATTTTGTATCGTTGCAGTTAATTGGGGGGCGTCAAGAAGCATGGAGTGAAAAGAGCAAACTCGTGGCCTTTCCACCACAGGTTGTTTTTTCCTGAGTCGACCAATAGCCGATAGCACTGGCTGGAAAGAGAGCCGTGGACGCGGTCATTCTCTGAAGACCACCCGGACTGACGGCCGCTACATTGACAACAGTTGCATTTGTACAAGGTATTGCTCTTGCAATTTCCACAGTATAGAGTGAGCGTGTATAGTATAACCTCCTTCAGGCGGGAATGCAGGCCGTTTTTCCGACTTACCTTCTCGATTTCCCAAGGTATTGCACCCTCAGACTACCTCATGAACTACAGTGTTTTCTACTCACTGTTATAACCATAATCAAAATCTGGAAAAATCCAAGTGACTCCATGAACGCAGTTACACTCCTTATCCCTGAGCCAGAGTAGGCGTGGCATTTGAACATGGCACGGAATTGGTTACTCGTGGAATATTCCAGTCTGGGACAACTGTCATCTTGTTCTGTGTTGGACAGAGACACGACAACAATTGTGTCAAGATGAAAATATCTCACCAGAAGCATAGACACCTTCAGGTTAAGTTGAACATGCGGCCACGCCTACCCGATCTCAGGGATTTCGAGTATACACTATCACAACTCACCATCGCAGTCTTCACAACATCGCTGAAACTTTTTTTGTGCAGCCCGCCTACTCCTAGCATGTCTGGTCCTCCTTCCACTTTTTCACCTTGATTGACGTCAATGCGTGTAGACTGGCGCTCCAACGGTTTTGGCTTCTCAATTGCATGGAGAGCCTAAAGCAGGGAAAAAATGTCACATCTTTTCTCTGAAGCTGGAAGTAACTTTTTTAATTTTCGCACACAGCGCTACCGTCATGAAGCGTTGAACAGTGCCGAAAAATCCCTGTTGAAATAGCAAACTCCCGCAGCGGTGAGAGCACAAATCAAGCTGTTTATATAGGCAGAGACAGTGAACCATGGCAGGTCCTTGACAATCACTCACTCTGCGCGCACCTTCTCACCTTCTTTCCTGAAGTAGAGCAACGCGCCAACGAGAGAGGCACTCTGCTCATCTCCTATGCGCGCGATTAGAGGAAAACTGAGCACTCGGTTCCCAGGCGGTCCCGCATTCAATAAGGCGGAGTTGAGCCCGCAGCTGCAGAAAAACTTGGAAATTTCTCCGCTCAAAATTGCCAGGGAACGGAGCTGGAGGATAGCAGCACGCGAGTACGGTTTCCGACTCCACCAGCGCTGGCCTCAAAGTTCAGCACTTGCGTCGATACCACATTCTAGCAGCGAGTGCGCAGGCAGAGGTAACGAGTCATCAGAAGTGAGAAAGCGCAAAGAAGTAGGCGCATCGTCTATGCTTAAGCTATTGGTGGCTGGCCGTGCGGCAAACATCGTCTAGGGTGGGAGCCGCCGTCCGGGTATCTCTACTTCTTAGCCCTTATCGTGGCACATTAGACGAGAAAAGGCAGACGGAACTGCGGCTGCGAACTCATTCATCCTCGCACATAGGAAGGAGCAATATCCATGGGGGCCATTCCCAATTCAACTTCTTCTTTCAACGTCGAGCGTCGATTGGTGCCTCTGGAATACCTCAGCTCTTTCGCCCAGACCACGAGCAGTCATTCACAGTGCGATCTGTGGCTAGATCGGGACAAGGAAAACGAGATGTGCGAGCGCCAGTTCCAAAACAGAAGTATTGCAAAATGGAAAAATAGTTCAAATAATCATGCGTGCTGGTTTTCTATGGACACTGGGTATCTCGTTTCTACATGAATTTCGCAACATTTGAAAAAATTCTGGAAGTAATTTTCTTACAATAGATTCATTTTGTGCTGACAAATGGGATGACGATGCCGATCGAGCAACGACTCTGGAGTTTGCGATCGTCGGAGCTGCACTGGCGTTATTTGCGTCATTCTCTGAAATCATAAACATACGTGTTTATTGAAAGCATACTTTACATTGCTTTCAATTCTCTGAAGTTTGCCTGTTCCAATGCAAAAATTAGCATTCGTCAAAATCACAGCACTTGAAATTGAATGGGAAACTTTTTGTTGATTAGGCAACTGTCAAAGTTTAGCGAAAAGCCCAGTGTTCCTCTAGTTTATGTAAACTCTAGCCGAGGAAAGCGCTCTCGTTAGATATAAACGAAAGCACTTGGTTAAGGATGCGTTCATACTTTGTAGCAGCGTCATACAACGACCACTAGCGTTCGGCAGCGTCAGCGACTAGGAGATTATAGATACCGATACAGGAACGAGCAGCTTCTACCAGCGTCCACCAGTGTACAACAGCGAACATCAGTGTCCACCAGCGACCAGTAGCGTCTCTAGGGCTAGAGAAGTATAGATATCGATCTAGCGACCAGCAGCGCCTACCAGCGACGGAGTGGAGAGCATAGGGAAGTAGGAGGTAGCAAACAACTGGATTCAGGCGTCGTGAAATTGCGGCGTGTGCAACCGCTCCGCGCAACTGCTAATGCACAGAATTATGCAATCTTGTCGAATCCAGCAGCGTCCACGAGAGGAGAACATGGGGCGATAGGAGGTAAGGCGGCTGGTAGAGTGTGGGGAGATGGAGGGTAACAGGCTGTTGGTGGAAAGTATGGGGCTATGGGAGTTTACTCTGGTCGCTCGATCGATACCTATACTTCCCCAGCCTTCGACATGCTGCTGGTCGGTCGAGCGATATCTGTACATAGTAGTCGCTGACACTGCCGGACGTTCGGAACGCTAGTGCTCGCAGGTAGACGCTGCTGGTCGCTTGTAGACGCTGCCGCAAAGTATGATCGCAGCATTACGAGGTGTTTCTGTCATGGATCAGCGCACCAAAAGCAAGCAATAGCACCCATAAGTGCCTCCAGTTTTTTAGCTGAATCAGGTGTTTAGGCGGAATATGAGCTGGAGGCACCCACTCAAATATAATAGATTCGACCCACTAATCTCCATTGAGAACATACAGCCCCTTTGTGCAACGCTACCTGTTATATTTCAAATATCAACGTTCACAAAGTTGCGAAAACTTAACACATCTTTGCCGTTCAGATCCGAGAGCAATCAGAATTTTTGCTCGCAAATCGTAAAGGAAGAGATTCGGAATGCCTACAATTCCTAATGAACTAAAGTTGCCTCATTTCCTAAAGGAACTTTTGCTCAGTTTTCAAGTGGTTGAGGATTGAAAGCTCACCTGATTTGTCTTCATAGACGGAGCCCCTCGTTGAAGCCCCTAGCATTGCGAAGGCAGAGGTAATCAAGACTTCAGGGACTTCCTTGTGAGAGCAGGTTTCATCTCTATGATCTGAAAAACATTTTGGGAGTCACTAGTGAATAGCATAAACGGTTCGATTTCACGACATTCAATTGACATGGAAAAGTAATCATGGCACAGCGCATCATACCTTGCACCCACAACACGTTAAAAATATCTTGAAATCGCGCACAAGTAAAAACCGACAGCGCTCCTCAACGTGGTCCAGGTATCGGAGCCGGTTCAAGACGGTCCAAGCCCGACGAACCGTTATTTTCAGGAAGGGACCAGTAAAAGCAAGAACCTAAACCTTCACCTCATGATTAGTACGAGTAACAGCGGTATGATTTGAAGACGTGATGACGAGGAACAGCCTAGTATTCCAAGAGATGTCAGGAAAATAGGGCTGAAATTTCTCAGCAAAAACAGATCGTAACTGAGCAGCGACACGAAGAAATTTTGAAGCCACCCTAGTTCTAGTCACTTTTTTGAAAAACAAGAACCAAACAGGTAGTGATCAGATCGCTGCTGCTGAAAATGAAGGAGGCGGCGTGATTGTGGCGCTATGTAAGTATGTGCCGCTATGTCAGAGTTGTGCGAATTGTGCTTACAATGGTTATTGTTAGACACTGTCTGTTGTCTGTTTATACTGTGATCATGCCAAAAGACACTCAAAATAAAAAAACGCTGGTTTTCTTCTACTGATTTACTGGATTTACTGGAAAAAACCTGATAAATGCATGAAAATTATAGAAGCTCAATTGGGTGATGGAAAGTATTAAGGACATTGCACGATGGCATCGAAAGAAAAGGGACTGAAGGGAAGAAAGAGTTCAGTGAACTCTCGTTGGATGTATGTAAAACACTTTCTTACTTGCTCGCTTAATTGGAAACCCTGACTCTTGCCATTCTTAGGGTTTCATAATCCGTTATATTCCCTTTTTTATTGATGTCAATATTGCTATTGCTATGCGACTGCCAAAGGAAGTAGAAAACGGAAAGAGCTGATGAACTCCGTGAACTCTCGTCTCTAGGAAAACGTTTTCTGAGCCGCAACCTATTTATCTGTCTACTAGGGAAGGTCGTCAGGTCGAAGTGGCCATTTGTGATGAGATGTAGATCACTAGACGTGGTTTTGGACGCTGATCTTGAATCTGGTCATGGGATCGGATCCCTGCTGAGCTTAACTTTTTTGCTTGTTGCGCAAACGTGGCAAAAAGTGATTTTGCCGTCACTACTACTTCAGTTCTCACCTGAGCTTGTCTGAAGAAAAGTTTGCCTCCATTTATTACTGCGCTTGGACTCCTTGTAGACTACAGTGCACTACAGTGCTTCTACAAGGAGTCCAAGCGCAGTAATAAAATGGAGGCAAACTTTTCTTCAGACAAGCTCAGGTGAGAACTGAAGTAGTAGTGACGGCAAAATCACTTTTTGCCACGTTTGCGCAACAAGCAAAAAAGTTAAGCTCAGCAGGGATCCGATCCCATGACCTGTTGCGTGGTAAACGCGGCTCCATAACTCCGTTCAGAGAATCGCTTTGCAAATTTTGAAGGCAGATTCAAGATCAGCGTCCAAAACCACGTCTAGTGATCTACATCTCATCACAAATGGCCACTTCGACCTGACGACCTTCCCTAGACAAGTTGGGAAGGTTACAGTTCATAGAAATTAGTATAAAAGCAAACACAAAAAAAAAACAGCTCATTTGCGGGAGTTGATCTCTTAAGCATGAAAGGAATCATGCTGACAAGATCCAGTGCAATGTGTGATCGCTAATGCGCAAAATCATTTTACGGTTTGGACCACTAATTCAGGAGCAAACATTATAACCTTCAATGCAAGCACGAGCAAAGAGAGCCATTGTATATAAAAAAACACAGGTTTCTCTTCACAGATAACTGAAAGGCTGAATGTTGAAGAGCCGAGTAACTTGGCGAAATAACAAGAAGATGGCTTCCCTGTATCCCTTTAGACTGATCAGTGATTAGTTTTAAGAGCCTCGCAGCTCGCAAAAAGAGGAGTGAACGAACGGAGGACTTCAGACAGATCACGGATGCCCTCCATGAGGTCATTTTAGGTTAGGTCCTCTATTGTAGAGATTCTGTTCTCGTTGAGCATTGCGAAAACAATTCGACCGGGCATTTGGGATGACAGAAAATGTAGATACAGTCACTCATGCCAAAAACGACGAGGCAAGTAATGTATAGAAAATAAAGAAGAGCGTTTAGTTATTTCTGCCAAACGAGGTTGTTAGATGAAACCTTTTTATCGGCCCGACGTTTCGACCTTCTCATCTTCTTCAAGGGCTGAAAATGGTTCCAATTTTTAATTTGTCACCTACCCGATCAAGCGCCTTCCCCACTCTAGCGTTTCCGACGTCGTGTCCCGAACGCCCCCGAAGAACCCAGTAATAACTGCGCACAACTCACCGAGGTTCCACCGTGCGGAGCCTAGCTCACGCTATGTGTCAGTAGAATAAGTAAGAGCAATGAGTCTCACTAGAGTCCCATCGTGGTCAGTCAAATTTGTCATTGTGCACGTCGCGACTGACTTATGTGACACGATGGGACTCTAGTGAGACTCATTCGCTCTTACTTATTCTACTGACACATAGCGTGAGCTAGGCTCCGCACGGTGGAACCTCGGTGAGTTGTTAGAAACTCATTACCGGGTTCTTGGGGGCGTTCGGGACACGACGTCGGAAACGCTAGAGTGGGGAAGGCGCTTGATCGGGTAGGTGACAAATTAAAGCTTCGAGCCATTTTCAGGCCTCTGAAGAAGACGAGAAGGTCGAAACGTCGGGCCAATAAAAGGTTTCATCTAACAACCTCGTTTGGCAGAAATAACTTAACTCATGCCGAGGTCACAAGAAGGGACAACTTGGAGACTACAAAGAAGAACGTTCACTGAAGCAAGTGTTTCAATGGCTAGTCATGAAGAAGCGCTTGGGCTCGGCGAGGTTCGCATGCAGTATGCTCTTCGGTCATTGCTCCAAATCATTACTTCTACAGGACGTCGCGCGCCCATTCTCACAATCAGCTTCCAGCGGATTCTTTGGCCAGTAGCATTCACACACAGGTGTTAGGAAATTGACAATCTAAGCTGATATACCAGTAAACTTCACGTGGTCCAGGATCAAAACACATCCTTGTACTATATATCGTATATTTTTAAACTGTAGCCTTTGAATAGTGGTACAATGGTCAAGTGGCGAAAGAGTGGTTTTCCGCGTAGGAATGAATAAGGGTTGCGAGGTGCGCTGCAAAAAAGCGCGACGAAGCCTTATGAAAGCTTATGTTTCAGTGATTCATCTTTTGTTTGTCAGCTCTCATAATAATGATATCGGCAATTGGCTGTTAAGCTGGAAGCTATAGTGGGAATAGAATTTCAGTTTCTTCTTTAGCTGCTATTCACCGCCACAACTGATGGCTGACGATCATCATAAGAATGTTGTGCTAGGAGGGGAACGCTCGGCCATAAAACATTCGACAAACTCACGCTTTTCCGTATGGTTCGCCCCCTCCGCGAAACGTGACCACTTAAGGCTTTCGCGTGTGGTCCTGTTGCAAAGCACTGTATGCAGACAGCTAGAGTACAGCAGCTGTCAAAGCTTATGAATGAGCAAAACAAGTAGCGATGTATGCGTCATTCGCCGCATCATCTCCCAAGCTTTCCGCAACCACCGGTGCCTTCAGCTTAGCTAGACAAATTAATGAATAATAAATATAGCAAAATATCAGCGAAATTGATAAGATATAGTGCTAAAGAAATGGATGAAGTCTAGCCGCTGATCCGTCTGTTATCACAAGTATGCTAAGTTATGGGCAAAAGTCGTACCTATGAACCCGCACCTCACGATTCCCGGGCGAGCGCGCTATCCGTTACGCCACCTGGGCCGGAAAGCGTGAGGTGGTTTCTGGAACGCGAACTGCGGCATTAAACAGCAGTTATCATAACAAAACAGCTTCAAAAACTTGTAAAGCCTTCGGCCTCGCGGTTCATTGCCGATATCTAACGATTACGGCTGACCGGCTCACCAAGTTAAACGTGTGAGTGCTGTAAGGCTACGGCATAAAAGCCGTTAAGCTGAGAGGGTAAAAGCGGCCCTGGTGGCGTAACGGATAGCGCACTCGCCCGGAAAGCGTGAGGTGCGGGTTCGACTCCCGCCTGGGGCACGACTTTTGCCCACAACTCAGCATTCTTGTGATAACATTCGGAAGCAACAGCAGTTATCATAAGAAAACAGGTGATCAGTCTCTCTTTACCCGCATTCCAGTTCCATTTAGAATCGCAGGGGCTTATCGAATGCGGTGTGCCCTACACGATGAGTTCGCAGTAGACAACTGATGTGAAAGCGAGGGTTCTTATCCTCCGAGACGGATCTGGTACATTTTACCGTCCCAGGAGGGTAGAAGGCTTGGTGGGCCTGGGTTTGAGTCGATCTGGGATTTGATTCCCGGACAGCGCGCGTGGTAAGCGTGTCACTGCCACCACACCACCTCCACTTCGTTTAGCGCTTCCGATCTGTGAATGTAGCTGACACAAAAGATACTTATACTTACAAAAAGGCAGTGAAAGTGATTTTGGCCTTGCAGGAACTTCAGACGATCAACTGATGCACAGCTCAGTGTTTCATTCTCCCAGACATAAGGATGGAACCAGTGATAGTAATTTCTGGCAAAACGTAGGCGGACAAGAGGGGTGTGCCCAAGTCCTGTCTACACGAAGTGTCGGCATCAGTACTGTTTTGAATAGACAAGTAGCATAGATGATTTATCGTTCAGCATCACCCTTAATTCGCTGCTAATTCTCCTTGTGCCACTCTCACACTATTTCCCCCTTACTCACAAATAAAACGCCTGTAACGGCGCTCATCGGCTTAGCATAAATACACCCTCACTAGCAGCATAACAACGAACAACCAGAATCGCTGTTGGTTTTAGAACACAGTACTTCAGAGCCTAGGAACAATGAAGATCGTTGGCTGTTGCCACTGAGCCCTAATGAGGGCAAATTCCATTAAACTACGTAGAAGAACTTTTTACGTTAAATGAGTTAGAACCTCACGTAAGGAGGCGTCACGAGACTCATTTAGACAGATATAGATATTCTTTTGAAAGGAATAACGAGTAACGTCAACAAATGATCAGCGACAATGGGACGATGTATGTATAGGTAAACGTATGAAAACCGAGTACAATGTTTGAGGTAATGAGGGAAGCGCCATGTCGCTAAGCAACTACCGGACTCATCCGCTTACCCTTCGCTTATTTCACGTCAGAGAAAAAAGCGAACGTATCCTCTTTGGCGCATGAAAGACGTTGAACCTGGCGATTTGAATAGCGAAATTCGAGAGTGTGTACATAATGATACTTTTGAAATGCTGAAGGGGTGATTAGCTTGTGAGGAAATAATTGGGTATCCTCTGAATAATTGCATCTTTGTTGTTACGGCGAAGCTTTTGAAAAATAATGATACACTGCAGGATACTAATTTTACCGCAAAAAACGTTGTTTGTACTGGGCTAGGAAAAAGCACACTTCACCCGCCTTTTCAATGAAAATTCCTAAAACTCGCAGAAAAAGCATGCAGTAAAGTTTTCACTGTTGAGCAATTTTTTTGGCATGCGGCAGACTTCTATTCCATCGGAGAGACATTTTGATGGCCCTACACATATAATGTAATGCAGAGCCAGCCGAAATTCAACCCATATTGTTTTTTCCTAGGCTAGCCGGGCACCGATTCTCCGGTTCAGGAAAGATAAGAGACTCCGTTGTCAAAGTCGCGGGCCGATCCGGGATTAGAGCTAAGATGTGCGTTGGATAGGCGAAGCCCGCCGCTACTGTCTCCGAATTGGTCCTGCGAATTACGACATATTGACTATCACAGAAGGAGAAGGTGACCGCGCTGACGACTGCTGAGGCCAGAGCTGGTTTACTGAATGAAAAAGTATTGAGTAATTAAACCCAGGACGGTCACTCCCATTATCGGCCCGGACCCTTGGCCATTCCTCAAATGGTGGATGTTCATTTCGAAGAACTGGCTAGGATGTGAGCCGAAATTGGAATACATAACAGACTCGACTCTCAGCGTTTCAAGATTTTTTTTTTCATCCACGGTAGTTGCATGGACCTGAACAAACGACGAAATGGAGCAGTTCATATTCAACGATAGCCTAAATTATATCACGTTGTCCGGAAAGTTCTCGAGTGTTTCGAGTGTTTCACTTTAAACGATCATAACTTCCTTAATACTCATCGGATTCAATCGAAATAAGCACCATTCGAATCAGCACACTTTTGCCAATGTGACACTGGTCGACAACCCCATCAAAGAAAAAACTGGGTGGTCAGAATCCACGAAGGCTTTTTTGCCTGGTCCTGATTGATGAAGTATTTTCCAGCAAGGAAGTTCTGAAAATGTTTGAAAAGGTGATAGTCGGTTGGTGAAAGGTCTGGAGAATATGGCGTGAGGTAGAACTTCAACCCCAATTCGTTCAATTTATGGATAGTGATTTGTGAAACGTGTGGGCGGGCGTTGTCATGCAAAAAAGAATCGGACCCTTTTCTGACAAGTGCTGGCTGCAGCTGACGCAATTTTCGGTACATTTCGTCGATTTCTTCACAGTAGGACTCTGCTGTGATGGTTTGGCCTGGTAACAAAAAGTTATAGTGGATCACACAGCCGATGACCACCACACTGTGACCATAATCTTTTTTTCGTGAGGATTCGGCTTGGAATTGTCTCGGTGGTTCGTCGGCATCCAAACACTGTCCTGAACATCTCCTTTTATCATACATGACCCATTTTTCATCACAGGTGACAATTCGGTCCGAAAACAGTCGGCGTTTCTCTACGAAGAAACCTCAAGACGTGCCAATTTCTGCCGGTCACTCACTTGTGGGGCACCCACTTGTCGAGTTTTTTCACCTTCCCAATGCGTTTCAGACCATCTGCAACAGTGGATTTGCCAACGCCTAGCTTTTCTGCAATCTCTCGAACTGTTTGGGATGGGTCAGCCTCCACAAACGCCTTCAAATCCTCGTCAGGTATTGCTTTAGGTCGACCGCTACGAGGCTGAAATCTCCAGAACGAAATTTGTCGAACCATTGTCGCACGGTGCTTTCTCCAACACTATTGGGCCCCCACACCTGGTTAATTTGTCGAGCTGTCTCGACTGCGGATTGACCCAATTTGTAGTTGAAGAAAAATATCGTCCGAAGTTGCTCTTTTGACATGCTTCAAAAAGTCTTGGGAAAAGGGGGTTTATCAAGCAATGGTGAAACGGCAATTATACCATCAGATAGCGCAAAGAAATTCTTCAGGATGTACTACTGAGACGCAAGGGAGAATGAGTTTTTAATCAGCAATGAATGTACAAAAAATAGTAACACAAAACGCTGAGAACTTTCCGGACAACCTAATACTTATGCACAATGAACACGAGTGTGTGTTGAGCCGATCGTGTACGATGCAGTTAATCGAGGACTTTTTTAGGGCGCTGTATGTCGACAGGGGGGCATTTTGTACTATCATTGCTTCCTTAGTTCCGGTTTACATGTCTCACTCTGGCGAAACCTGTGAACTCTTGTGAAGCTGGAACAAGGTCCTCAAGCCATCATGTTAAAACCTGTCGAGAAGAGGCTGTCTAGATAGGTCGACACGTCGATGGGAAGTAGCAAAAGTGCAAAATGCCCCCCGGTCGGTATACTGCGCCCATTTTTAGCTTGAGCTTTTTTTCTTTAATGCAATAATTCTACCGCTTCATGCTACCTGACCCCTCAAAATGAAACTGGTTGCATTTGGCAGCGCATCTAATATGAATATGGAAATTTGCCACCACTTCGTAAGGGAATAGCGCACTTCCCTGTACAAAGTAGTAGCACATGTATGCGCACATCTGGCATTTCTGATTGTTCACGATCCTATGGAAATGTTCGGGGCAAAAGGCATTCGAATGAAGTAGAAGGTTTATTGGCTGACATTCCGGAATGTGCTCTTCCGACTGTCACAAAAAGATTGCCAGAAGATGCAGACGGCTGAGAAAAAGAAAAATGAAGAGAGCGCACATAGAAAACTCCTCAGGATGCCTCCAAATGTGCACATACGAGATAATATGGTTAATCATTGTTGGCTGAGTCAGCCAGAAGAGTTATGAAGCTCTCGAGAAAACCAGTTGACTGTTTCTAGTAAAGGTAAAGTAAATGAAGCAGCCGTCAAGAGCGCAAGTGCAAGTAATCTAATCTAATCTTACAATCTGTAAGAAATCAGCCACACTCTTCTAACTTGAGACCGCCATGATTGAAAATGTGGTGTTCGAAGCTTTAAGTGATCGATATTCCACATAGAAATATCAATAATCGTCAGTCTTCACTGATATTCGCTCATTGAAACGCCGCACCGAGTATTGGATTCTCGCACGGAGCTGGAGAGCGGTTGCCTACCATTGACCCATATCGCGGCGACAGCGATCGCACACATTCAGCCAAAGTTCACCGAAGTCGCCCACGATGGATGCCTTTCGAAGACGCTTGCAACAGAAAAATTAAAAGGAAATGTGTTATAGTACGCAGTCTTTCTACAAATATGGCATTATAAGGATAATTCATCATATTTTCTGCTCAGCCAATGACACTCCAGACTCAAAAAGCATGTGCATAAAAGCTTCAAAAGAAGAAGAGGAGATAGGCTCAAGAATACCATCTGTTGAAGCTCGAAGAAACTGTAGTATAGTATGAGGTTGAGCAAAAAGTCTGCATCACTTTGAAGATACCCTTTGAAAAAAATTCCAATGCTTTCAGTCCTGATTGCAGAACAGTTTTTCTGGAAGTTCCAGATATCAAGTTCAAAAGGAATCGGCTTTTCGAACATGTTTGGAACTCTCAGCTTTTAGAGATTGAAGTCGTCCAATGGAACATGCTACTTTTTGTCGCACTTTATATTATGAGCTCCTAATAGGGCCAGAGGGAACTCAAATCTTTGTTCTCTTCAGGAAGAAGAGGAATCCGGAAGGCACAAGGAGTGGAATCCAGGAGGCACTGACCGGCACCACCATTAATGTGATTCAAAATTTTTTATTTATTTAGTTTGTACTTTTATAATGATTGAAACATCGATGTCCAAAACTGTGGTATGATTTACTTATATTAAAATTTTTAGAATTGAACTTTGTTTTTATTTTTTATTTTTATTTTTAATTGATACATTAAGTTGGTAGTAAGCTTGCGGTGTACCCATATCCCAGTTCGTCATGACACGATATCCCGTTCAAATGAGCGCATGAGGATATTTAATTTCAAAGTTAGGCAACGTATGTCGGCCCCACAGGAGAATACTGACCGCCTGCTCAACGTGCTTGAGGCAGAGCTGACCCGATACCACCACCTCTAAGTTGGTAGTAACTTTGCGGTGCACCCATATCCCAATATTTCAAGGTCCTTTGCGAACTCGGTGTGGGGAATGACTCCGGTCAGGCCGATCGATCAATCGTTGCTGAGTTTCCTTCCCTTGTATAGTGCAATGGATAGGCCTCTTGGAGGACGTAGCGGACGGCTGTGAGATCTGGATCCTTCGCGTAAACCGTACGCATGAGCTCAACAGGCTCAACAGCAGTACAATATAAGCTGTCTCAAAAAGAAAAGTTCGCTGCAGAGGAAGGTTATTTTACGTTTTTGGTGCGACATCATGATGGTGAATCTGGATATGGTACTGTGCGGCGATCAAATTTCGTAAGATGGTAGACATTACACTCGATCTCTTTTGAAAAAAGCCCAGTTTCCTCACACTCCCTCTACACCCTTCTCATTCTTCAGACTGCGGACTTTACGTCTACCACATTATTAGATGCTTAATGCTTCTCCTAGAGACCAAAAGACTACATAATCCACGTAGACTCGAAATCGAGAACGACCGCTTTTTGTGGCCGCACCTTCTGCAGCTCAGACCCTGGGAAGCTGTCCAGGGGATGAGCCAGTAGTCCCGGCTACCAATGTTTATAGCCTTACCAGTTGAAAGCTTTGTGGCATGTAGGAAATGCTAAGTTTGGAATTCTGCCCATATTGTCACATAAGTTTCAAGTTCCATAAGTTCAGTCACTTTACCTCTCAAGATTTACTAAATTGGGAGAGTGCTGGTCAAAGTATCCTAGGTACTTTTTCGGAACGTTGTGTGAGCGTATAGAATAAAATTTACAAAAATAGAAAATTTAGTATCAGAGGTGATTCGAATAATCGGTGCAGTTCGGTGAAGAGGGGGGAGGGCATTGTGCACTGCTTCAAGACTTCTGATTTATTAGGTTGTCCGGAAAGTTCTCAGCGTTTTGTGCACCTATTCTTTGTACATTCACTGCTGATTAAAAACTCATTCTGCCTTGCTTCTCAGTAGCACATCCTGTAGAGAATTTCTTGCGCTATCTGATGGTATAATTGCCGTTTCACACCATTGGGTATAATTGCCGTTTCACCATTGCTTGATAAACACCTCTTTTTTCCATCAGGGCACAGCATTGGTTGGGGAATCCCCATAGGGGGGGTCGTATTTGGCCGCCAGGAGAGGGGGGGTCGTAATGAGTGCGGTAGCCAGTATCGAGCAGCGCAAAGGTGTCAGTGTGCTGAATCCTGTGTAGCGGAACTTGCTTCGTAGAGAACTCGGATATGTAAAAAATGAGTACAAAACTTTCATCCATCAAACTAATCCGAAATAATTGGAATTATTAATAAGTCGACAACATCTCGTAAGTGATTAAACACTACAACTCATACTCTGGTTTGCTGCGGATGATGGGGCGTGTCCGCGATCACGCTTGGCGCTGAGCCAACCTGTTTTTTTTCTGACAAACGACAGGACTACCATATCGTTCGTACCAGACGTTTTCCAGCACTTGGTCTCCTTTATCGGAATCAGCAACTATCGGAGCACAGATCTGGCGGCGTCGACACGGACACGCTACATCATCCGCAAGGGAAAACACTGTAGACAAGTGCACAGGTTCGCCATGGACCTCCCTGAATCCTACAGACACATTTGCGCGCGTGGACACACATTATGCACAAGTTGCACCATCCCATCACTTCTGCGCGGACCTCAGTGCGCGGCGCATACAAAGTCAGCGTGATCGCGCATAAACGACCATATCTGCTCCGTGTCTCCACAAGATGACGTTTTCTACATGCGTTCTGGCTATTCGAACACGCTCACTTGAAACGGTGCACAGGAAACGGGTTTTTCGCGCGGCTGGGAGTGCTCCCTAAGAAATCCCCATCGCGAGATCTCATGAATCCCGAGAGCTTCAGAAACAGTTCAAGAGGTTTTTCAGAAAGAGAAAATCTTCAAACACTCGAATCCGTTCTCAGATTTGTGAAATGTTGAGTTACAAAAAAAATATATTGATTCAAACCTGTTCGGTTGAAACCACTCCCCAACGAATCCCTATGGCAGATTTCTCTGTGATTTTCGCGACCTTCATGAACATTTTAGTACTTTCAGGAAGATCAAACCTTCTAATTTACCAATACGCTCTCCTCTTCCCCACAGGTCCGCTTTTGAGGAAGTTATGGTCCTTCAAAGACACCCTACTTGCTGAAATTCTGCTCCATGGCTAATAGTCCGTTTGCTCCAGTCAAAGCTGCAATTCATACCCAACTCTGCTACCGTACGATTTCTGCGGAAATTCTGCCCCTCAAATCAAGTGCACTGGGGTCCTGCGCACAACAACTGGATTTGCATTTGTTTTAACAAATCGTTGGAGATTCTTCGAGTTTGATTAGGCAACATGCCATTTATTTATCGTTCATGTTTATTGTTCCTGTTTGTTTTTTTTCTCCTTTTTCCTTCCTTTGCGCTCATAAGTTTTCCTAGTTTTAGTGAGCGTTCAAAATAGCTTTGAGTTGTGTTTATTTCCTCTCGATTTTTTTCAGATTCACGTAGGGAACAATAAATAACAACTCAAAGCTATTCCTGAACGCTCACTAAAACTAGGAAAAAGTTATGAATAAATATATAGTGGTTTTGTATAGTGGTTTTTAGTTTTTTTTTCCCATGTATATAGTTGTTTTTGTTTTTAGCCAATGAAGAAGTCTGAAGCTTGTGTTTTTGTGTGAAAAAACCAAACCAAAAAAGGGGGGGGGGTCGTACCGAACCCCCCAAAAAGGGGGGGGTCGTACGAGCTCGACCAAAATCCCCATCGAATGCTGTGCCCTGTTTTCATATTTTTCAAGCATGTGAAAAGAGCACTTCCGTGACGATTATTTTTCTTCCGACTATAAATCGAACAGCTCAACAAATTAACCAGGTGTGGGGGCCCAATAGTGCTAGAGAAAGCACTGTGCGGCAATGGCTCAACAAATTTCGTTCTGGAGATTTCAGCCTTGAAGATGAACCTCATAGCGGTCGACCTAAAGCAATATCTGACGAGGATTTTAGGGGGATTTTGGAGGCTGACCCATCCCAAACAGTTCGAGAGATAGCAGAAGAGCTAGGCTTGGCAAATCCACTGTTGCAGATGGTCTGGAACGCATTGGGAAGGTGAAAAAACTCGACAATTGGGTGCCCCACAATCGGAGTGACCGGCAGGAATCGGCACGTTCTCCCGGGTTCGTCTTCACTGCTTTTGCGCAGCAGAAACGACCTGTTTTTGGACCGAATTGCCACCTGTGATGAAAAATGGATCATGTATGATAACAGGAGACGTTCCGGATCAGTGGTTGGATTTCGACGAACCACCGAGGTAATTTTTAAAGCCGAACCCTCACGAAAAAAAGATTCTGGTCACGGCTTGGTGGTCATCGGCTGGTGTGATCCACTATAACTTTTTATCACCAGGCCAAACCATCACAGCAGAACCCTACTGTGAAGGAATCGGAGCGGAATACTATCGCGAAAATTTTGTCAGCTGCAGCCAACACTTATCAAAAGAAAGGGTCCGATTCTTTTGCATGACAAGCCCACACGTTTCACAAATCACTATCCATAAATTGAACGAATTGGGGGTTGAAGTTCTACCTCAACCGCCATATTCTTCAGACCTTTCGCCAACCGACTATCATCTACTTTTCTAACATTTTCAGAACTCCCTTGCTGGAAAATACTTCATCAATCAGGACCAGGCAAAAAAGCCTTAGTGGATTTCGTGAATTTTCGACCACCCAGTTTTTTACTTTGATGGGATTTCTCGACTGCTGTCACATTGGCAAAAGTGTGCTGATTTGAATGGTGCCTATTTCGATTAAATCCGATGAGTATTAAAAAGTTGCGATCGTTTAAAGTGAAACTCCCAAAACGCTAAGAACTCTCCGGACAACCTAATACATGTCTCCTCTGGTGAAATCTGTGAACTCTTTTGACTGGAGCGAGCTCGCTGAGCCCCATAGTAAAAGTACAAAATGCCTCCGTTGCTGAACTACCCCGAATAATCAGACTAATGCTCCACTGTTTCGGCATTTTCTGGAGCGCCCAGGAAATTGGATCTCATTCTTTTGGTCCACGTTTGATCAAGTGCAACA
>MU913716.1:1632-17978 GCA_036418165.1 Cooperia oncophora | reverse complement strand
AAGTAGCATTGTCTTTCTTCTAGTATTCATATGGAAAACTTCTCTAGGCTTCCTGCTCACGAACAGCAGATGTGGAGACTGTATTCCGTGGTTAGAGATGCTACCGATACGGATGGCAGAAAGCTTGCTCTTGCCTTCATAAAACTGCCTACCAAAGAGGTTTGTCAAAGTTGTGTTTTTTCAGACACCATTCGGCCAGCGGGGTAGGCTTTTAAAGAACTCTCTGGGCAAAACTGCAAGTACCATAATGAAATCGAAAATTTTTCTCCAAATCTAGGTGCAGCTTTGAGATGAGTGAACCAATTACTTTAGTTTGGCGAGAAGGTTTAACATTGCGGCAAACCCACTTTTACAGGAAGTCCTCTAAATATCCCCGCCTGCTTAGCCGCATTATCTTCGTTTTAACATTTGCATTTCTAAACCTTAGTGGGATCAGCATTAGTTTCATTTCCAGGAATATCCTGACTATTACGAAGTGATCAAAAAGCCTATGGATCTGCAGCGAATACTGCAACGGCTGCAAGCTCACGGTTATGGAAGATGGATTGATCTCGTTGCTGATCTGTCTCTTATGTTAGAGAATGCATGTAAATATAATGAACCTGAAAGTACCATCTACAAGGTGCGAGGGTTTCTTGTTTTTACTAGTTACAAAGATTCTTCAGGTCCAAAGTGCAGCCTTGTTCGGTTCGCTGTGGACGATGGGGCCTGTATAGAGATGTGTTTGGCTCGGCGCCAGGCCGTTTTCCATCACTTGTTGTACCGGGCAAGCGATAGAAACTGTATCCTATCGTTTGTATGAATCGTTTTCCTCAAATTGTTGTCGCTTGTCCGCTTCATAAACGGGCTGGCGCTGCGTCAAACCCAACCCCCCTCACACTTCCCATGTGCAGCGAACAAGACTGCATCCTTCATCATCTTAATTACAGCGCAGCTAAAGTGCAGTAGACAAATAAATATCAAAAAATCCAGGATGCCGTCGCCTTGCAACGGCTGGTATTGGAGAAGAAACGTGAGCTCGGTGCTGCTGAAGACTGTATGCCGCGTGTACAAATGGAAATTCGCACAATGTTCACCAACATTTTTGTCGCTGTTTTCTCCAAGAAGGTAGTCACCGAGGTTCAAATTGTGCAATTTTTATCCTTTTTTTCTATTGTTGGTATATGTCAGGACGCCGACGGAAGGTGCAGATGTGACTCGTTCGCCGAACTGCCAGATCTTCTGAAAGCACGCGGATTCCCACGGGATGAATGGCCATTTTCGCTGGATCAAATCAAGAGGAATATTGATAAGGTAAGGTTTCTCGAGAATTTTTGATTCTTACATCGCTGTCTTGTTTTTGAAGTTCCCTTCTTTCTTATTTCTAGTTTTGGTTGCAAAAATAATGGTTGTATTTCTGAATGTATTTTCAGGGTCGCTATCGCCGCCTTGATCGATTTCAAAAGGACTTCTTCGATCTGTTCGAACGCGCGAGGGAGCTCAGTCGGAGTGACTCGAAGGTATCCGATCAACTTTTATAGTTCTTCTTTACGTTTTCGATTCCCTTAGTCTTGTCTTATTGGGCCGCCTTCATACTTAGCGACTTGAGCGCTTCAAGTTTCGCCATCATCCTTGACGACCCGAACCCTTCGAACGCAGTATTTCAGAATCGCGCGACTGCGACCCACCGCGCTCCACCGCTAATCGTTGGACTGCTGCAACTACTAATTTAATCACATTTGAGATGGAATTTCCTTCGCGATCGTTGCAGCGATCAAGCGATGCCAAACGAGCTGTTAATAACCATCGTGCGGTTCTCATATCGCGCGACTGCATCGCTATATTCGTGAAGCATAAATGTAGTTTTAGCACGCGGTAAAAATGGCTTTTATTGCATGTCCCGTCGGGAAAAAATTTTGCGAAAATGCACCCCCCACCCTCCCTTCCCCTCGAAATTTACTCCTTTGGTACAGCCCTTACCCATTCCTAATGCATTGCATACGCGAAAACAGAGAAAGCTCAACAACCAATGACCTTTTCATCAGAAACAAATACGATTCCCCTCCCTTCCCTCAGCGACCGAATACGACCCCTCGTTGGGGATCCGCAACATACGACGTGCCTGTGTATTTTCCATCTTCTGAATTATCTATATCACATATCGTCTGCAATGGCCATAGAAGTCCTTGAGCGTGTGGTAGTAAAGCCTTCCTTCTTTGGTGAGCCGGCCAGTGGGTTCCCTCTAGCTACGGGGACACGAACGTTTCATTGCTTTTGTCAGAATCTTGGTGGAGAAGTCTGTACATTGGAAAGGCGGTCGTTCTCGTGTTCGTTTGGCGGCCCTAGGGATCCATTCGGTAACCTTCAAAGGACGGTTACTGCTGCGTGGGATTTGAGGTCCTGTGGGACATCCATTCAGTAGACTGGGTCCCACGGGACATTCAATGGTCTTTGGTCCCGTCTTGAGTAGTGAGGTTCACTTCGACCAATTCTAAGCGTGCTCCTAAAGATGCTTTAGCTCGATTCCACTTTTCACGTATACTCCTCACATTTCCAAAACTTTCAGGGAGGATTTGCCCTGTTGAGAAGAATTATGGTTTAATTGTGATTTTCAGCTTTTCGAAGATGCGACAGAACTCCAGCTGGCTTTCATACGAGAACGAGATGCGCAGTGTAAAGGAGTCCTTGTTTCGACAGCTTTCATCGCTATAGAAAATGTATGATACTCTAACAGTCTTCTAAAAATCTCAATTCTCGGAATAAATGTGTTTCTTTAAATTGCTCTATTTTCAGCATATCTTGGAAGCTGTTGAAAAATTAAAGAAATCCAAAATGCATCAGGAAGCTGAGATTCAGCGGCGGGAGAGCAATGATCAAGAGATTGAGAAACAGGTACTTACCTTCATCTCTTTCTGCCTTTCTTCTTTCCTCCTTCTTCACGTTTTCCCCGCTTTGTATCCTGCGCACAGTCTTGTTCGCTGTGGCTGGCTTGTCAGGGGGCTGTGGTTGGCAAGATGCCAGCGTTCTCCACCAATTGTTGAAGCTGACAAGCGGCCCCAATTACTTGAGAATGGGCTCGCGCCGCGCCAAGCTCAGCTCCCGTGACGCGTCCGCGCCAAATCCACCTAACACGCTATAGCATCCGCACCGAACAAGACTGTAGGGAGCTATTGATGGCTATTTTTCGCCATTGATATTTTCTTATCCAGGAAGGAGAAGTCGATTTGGACTCGCTCAACTTCGACGGAGTCGAGTATGTGACACCGTCCTACGCTTACATCTCTCGGACTGATGACAACTCCCGAGCTCCTCCACACATAATGCGTATAGAACGGATTTTCAAGTAATTATTGTTGTTATTTTTTGAATAGGGTAAACCAGGCATGCCTTCGCAATTGTGACTGCTTTAGGACGGACACTGGTGAAATGATGGTACGAGGGAAATGGGTGTACAGGCCGCATGAGACGTTGCATTTGGCTAACAGGAAGTTCATTGAGAATGAAGTAATTCTCAGTTCACTTTCTTTTCTATTATATCACTGAATTTCACCTTTTCAGGTTTTCATCACGCCATTCATTGACACGGTCCTGGCGGAAAGGCTGTGTGGAAAGTGTATGGTTGTACCTGTAAAAGTTGCCATGCATAATATCGTTGAAGGTGTTGATCCAAATGATTTGTTCGTCTGCGAATGCCGATATCTTGGCAAACCACGATATTTTGCAAAAATCAAGGTTTGTGGCACGTTGTATGAGGACTGTGTCGGAAGTAAAGTGGGCGACAGTCGAATATGAGGGGGCATGTGGTGCAGTAGTATTAGAACTATAGATTTTTTGCATTCTTGCACAGACTTCCATGGAAGCCTCGCTCCAGATAGCCCCCCCCCCCTTCTACCGTAGTGCAACATATTAGCGATGTTGTTACGTGAATACGTTGTACCACCGTAATCGCAATTAGCAAAGACTTTTGCAAGCTTCAAGTTTCATTTCCGCGTGATTTCCTCGGTTTTTTTTTCTGTGTTGAACTGCAGTTAATGCTGGGAGGGCTGGAAGGTTCGAGTAAACGATTGCTTATAAGGGGATGAGGGTTTGGGGGTAGAGGTGAACTAGATGACTACCCTACTCGGAGCACGTGGTCCCTTGGGGATCCCAGCAAGGATGTCGTGTTTGGTCGCTGGAGGGACAGTGGCCATAACTGCTCTCGAGAAGAATGCTTCTGGATGTAGCTGACTTTCCCCGGTTCGAAAGTGCGCTGTGTACCCCCTACCCACTCCACGGCTGTTTTTCGACAGAACTGGGCAATTCCTCTGGAAAAGTGTGGGGAAGTTGGAAGATTTTGGCCAGGTAGTTGGTGGATTGTAGAAGGGGGGTTGTACCAGAAGAGAAACTTCTAGGGAGGCCTTATTTTGCAAAAAAAAATATTCCCAAATAGTAGGGAGCGCCCTGACCCTTTTTCTTTCTTCCTTCCTTGACTTAGGCAGAAATCCTTTCCAACCTTTCATATTAGGGGGAGGTTTCGTAGTGATTTTACGTGCCCCTCTCTATTCGACTAGTACCGGAATGCCCCAATATATCCGACTAGCGCCGAAAATGCATAAACGATGATGTAACATGATTCACAATATTTGTTCAGGTATGGCCATTCCCTGAAGAAGAGGACTCGTTGAAATTGACATCGAGATCGCGTCCACTCTCCCCAGTGCGTGTGACGAGTACTTTCATGAACGTGGATGGCGTAGCGGACCGAGAAGACGACGAAGTACGAACAGGAGTGCTAGTTTTCTTTTTTACATTTAGACTTGATGGATGGGGAAACAGGGGGGGGGGGGCGATGTGGTGTAGTGGATAGAGGCGCCACTTGCCACGCGGATCCATGCAACCCGATTCTGAAACCGATCCTCGTCGGGATCAGTCAAGTCATCATCACTCACCCTTAGTCGATTAGCCGATATCTGACTCATCTGGGATCTCATTTATCGTAGGCTGCCCCGCTAATCATAGTCTCAGCCAAATCGCATTCAAATTGTCAGTGCGATTCCTGCTGGAGATAGGATGCATGGCGTATCCCAAAGAGGAATGGATCAGCGCCGAAAGCTCTGAGTTTCCTCCCATCAAGATGCATTTAGCTTGAGAAAAGATTAAGAAAATTTATCACTCTCGGATTCCGAAAAATTGTGTCCAACGATTAGTAGTGATTTCCATTGCAAGGTGCGTTGACCTTACTCACCACTAGTCTTCATCCCAAAGCTCGTGAAATTGACGTCACATTTCGGTCTGATCATGACTTTTATTTAATGAGGCTCCTCCGCCTGATATAATAGCTTTCGGCGCAGTTTGGCTTGGTGGGGACATTTTGTCTGTGTCCATCGATCACTGCCGATGCCTCCTGTGGAGACTGCGAATTCCACTAAACCTGTCCAAAGCAGAGGCTTTGTTTACACTTGATCTCTACAGGTCTTATTAAGCTGAAGCGTACGGTTCATCAGGACCTAAAGAAAGAATCTACCAAAAATGCACAATACCCCTCTGGGGCCAAACTGTGTCTACCCCTGGACCGAGTGCTACATTCTCAGTTTCGTATGAAAGCTCAGTTTGTATTTTAGAAATCTCAGACGCATTCGTCGTCAAGCTCGGAAGAGGACGACCGGCTTCGAGACTCTGTAGTTCTTGACATTGATCGACCAGAGGTGAGGCTATTATCGCGACCTTTTGACAAAGCAAATATCTAATCGTAGCGCCGGTTGCAGATTCCTGCACGTTCTGATGCGGATGCCGATGGACGCACATATCTTCATGCGATGCGCACTCACAGCGGGAAATATCACGATGTTGGCCAATTCGTGCTGGTTTTTCAATCCACAGAAACCAATGTGCCGCTGATGTACTGTGCGTAGCGACAAGTGTGGAGACGAGAAAGAGTTGTGTATTTGGAATTAGAGTTTTTGAGCCGCTCCTCCCCCCCCCCTCTACCCGCTTCCTCCTATAGGTCGTTTTTTGTTCACGGCAGCGAATGGTTCAGTGGTGGTTGGCTAGCGCGCCCAGCGGAAATTCAACACGACTGTGGACGAACGTTCTACGTGCGTGAAGTGTTCGCTGTTGACCAGCCAGACCAAACAAGACGAATTCGAAGACATTCAAAGCCACTGTGCAGTTCTTACTCCAAAGGAATACGTGAAAGGTATTAATAGACCCATTGCTTGCCGTATTTTATCATATGAATTGCACTTTGTCAGAGCGACCAACGGAGATTCCCGAATGCGACGTTTTTGTGTGCGAGTCACGTGTTCCTGGTGTCTCGTTTGCAAAAGGAGAACCTTCTTCACTTTTCCCCAAACCGTTGGAGAAGGTTTGTTTGGGGAGGGTTAGAGATATGACCAACTTGGTATATAACGAAAATGTTTCCAGGCTTCCGCAGAAGATGAGAACTTAGATCCGTTGAATGGGAGCGCCCCGATGCATATAGAATCGGCGAAACCTGTTCGAAAATTCAAGGTACTAACTCTCAACAATATAACTATCACGTCAGTTCGGCGACGGGTTCGGCGACGGGAGGGCGGAGGAGGGGGACGGGGCAGTTTGCACTTTTGCTACGTTCCTTCGACATGTGGAACCCTCTTGGGAGGAGTTTCATGAGCTTACAAGAGTTGACAGGTTTCACCATGGTGGCTGGACGAGCTTGCTCCAGCTTCACAAGAGTTCACAGGTTTCACCAGAGTGAGACTTGTGAACCGGAACTAGTGAAGCAACGAAAGTGCAAAATGCCCCCCCCCCCCTCCCCGAACGTACTATCTTCTGCATTCAAAGGCAAACCACGTGATAGGATATTGTGGATAGCGGCGTTAATTATGAACCTATGGTCGTACGTGACTCTCCAGGGAAAAAAATCATGGAGAACACCCTAAGTAAAGACCCCTGGCAGCCTCACTGTACGAGTTGTCCGGGGAAACTGGCGGTTCTACAGCAAACTAGTCAGATCACGCCGCGCGCGGCGATTCGCATGGCAGATGGCGCAACAATCTAGAGTTACACTGCCGTGTCCATGAGCTGTCGTTGGTGCATGGGATTGCTTTAGTTCACGGCGACCCCGATCAACACTGTTGGTTACCGACTGTCCTCGATCCATTCAAGATTTGGACAGAATTTGGATATGAGACAGCAGAACTCGTACGCAGTGGCTGCGGCGCGGCGAGACACGCCCACCGGTGACCTGGTAGTGCTCGCGATTGAATCGCCACAGATTCGTTGTTCGAAACTGCTCGTTTTATGCCAGAAAAGCAATATCCTACTGCATCTGGCTTACTAATCGTTTCTTTGCGTCATCCAGTGCGAATACCATCTAACAGAGAAAGAAAACGAAAACAAAGTGACTTCTGGACAGAAAATAGCCACTGGGTTTCGGAGTTCAAAGAGGCATCCGTGCTGCCGCTTATAAGGGCCGCAGTGTCTTCGTTACTTACTAGCCGCGAAAGCAGGACAGTCTCAGAGACTGAGGACCAACCTAGGCTTACAGCCTCTTATCGACCGGATATACTCTCGCTGCGAGGGTCCAGAGGTGTTTTTTCGTCGCATCTACTGGCAGAGCAGGTGAAGGGAAAGAAAAGGAAGAGGGAAAAGAGAAGGAAAGGTAAAGAAGGAAAGTAGGAGAGAGGCTTAACGGTTGACAAGTATACTCGAAATCCCTGAGACCGGGTAGACGTGGCCGCCTGTTTCAACCCTGAAGGTGTCTGTGCACATTGTTGTCGTGTCTCTGTCCAACACAGAACAAGATGACAGTTGTCCCAGACTGGAATATTCCACGAGTAACCAATTCCGTGCCATGTTCAAATGCCACGCCTACTCTGGGTCAGGGCTAAGGAGTGTATCCTGAGACGCGTCAGAACCCAGCAAGAAAGTCAGAACAGCCACTTATGAGGGCCGCAATGCCTTCGTTACTTCCTGTTAGGCCGCGATGGTGGCATAGTCTCAGTGAACAGACTACCTGAACAAGGAAGGACGCCTGCGAATTGGTTGCGCGCGGTGACGGTCTTTAAAAGGTGCTCTGCTATCGAACAGTTGTGGTTTGCGCCTTCATTTCTTGTCATCGCGTTGATGTAGCGTGGGAAAGACATGGCAGGGCGTGGGAAATGTTTGACGGGCGGAGCTTCATCGTGTAAGACAATCGGCTTCCGGCGGCCAGAACTGCAAGTGCCGCTTCCAATAGACGGATGAAAAAGTGGCGATGAGGAGGTGTTCAAGTGTGTCTCTTCATCTATACAATTAAATTTAAATCAATAAAGAAACGGGGAGACATTTAACTCTGATGGCCAAGTCCTTCTGTGCAATCGTTTATTACTTGTCGCAACTTCAACTCAATGCTATAATGCTGTATGAGTGAGTGTGTGTATCGAAGAGACGCAGAGTCGTCCCCCAGTTGGGGCACAAATAATGGGAGGCCGGCTGTTTGCACGATAGGCCATCGATTCGGAATACGAGGTCAGAGAGTGGGTGTTAGCGGAGAGATGAGGGTGGTAGCTGGAACAGAGAGATTGTGAGCTGGAGGAGAGTCACAGTGGGTGGTAGAGGCAGTAGCAGATGGTGTGAGAATTAGGGTGACAGGGTACGAAAGAGGCATAGTGTACGGATTGGAGGGTACCAGGATGGTGGCGGCGGGCAGTCGTTACGCGTCGTGCTAAGGGCTGGCGGTCGCGGTCGCGAAGGCGACGTCGTGCTCAGCGTGTGCGATTCGTTGTCGCTGCGATTTTGCTTCGCGTCACGCTGGCGATTCGCTCACCGCCGATGCTGGACGGGTAGCACGACGACGGCGGCGGCCGGCCGCCCGCCATCACAGCCGTGCACTCACGGATCCCCCCTATCAGCTTCCCGAACCCGATGCACTCTGCGTGGAAATTGTGTTGTTGTATACGGGGCGCCGCTTCTTGGCGTTTTTGTTCTCGTTCATCTTTGACCGCTCGCCTATGTGCGATGTTGTGACCTTTGAGCCTAATTTCTCGCGTATTTCTCATGTTGATCTCATTCGGCTATGTCACTCTCTTCGAAGCATTCTTATCTTTGCATTTTTTTGTCGATAAATCATGCAAAATTGATATTTTCAGCAATACAAAGGCGCACGCCTGCCGGATGCTGAGCTTTTTATCTTCAAGACACCAATAACTATGGAAAAGGTGAGGGGATCTCGTTGCAGTTGCATGGCGTAAACATTTCACGCTGCACATCTCGCTGTCGCATTCCTTCCATCATTTTGTCGATGACGTCACCACTGTGTGACATATTTGATTAAGGGGGGATATGAAAATATCTGAGGCTTAGAATAATCTTAGCATTTTCTGCTCGCTTAGTGCGCTTGTAGTCAGTAAGGTTTATCCCGTTGATCTTTGAGCTACCCGTAGAAAGCGCTTAGCGTACTGAATGTGGCCCATTTTCAAAGCACTTCTTCCAGGAAATGTCGCCATTAGTGCACAACGGATCAAACGGTCCTTCTGAACTAGATATGGAACTCGACGAAAATGATACCGATGGAACTGAATCGACTGCCAGCAAAGTGGTTACTATTTATTTCTTCGCAATAAAAGGGTAACTACGGAGAAGTTTAAGTCATTAGGGGAAAGTATCAAATCGTAGGGGGAGGGGCTTAGCCTGCTTTAGCAGAAAACGGGTTGATTAAAGTTCCCAGTCCTAGGAAGGAGAGTGGAGGCGGCGCGAGAGGGTTCCCACTTTGAGTAAGGATAGAGGGGAGCGCTCATCCCGGTAATTTAGTTTGCACAGGCGAAGTTTATACCTACGGGGGAGGGGATAGTGCAAAACGATGAAAGGGCAGGGCGAGGGCTGCAAAAGTGAAAGGATAGAGGTTGGAATTGTAGAGCAGGTAAAAGTGTAGGACTGCTCCCATTTGCCCTCTACGGACAGTTTGGCTAATTGGGAGTACTTTTATAGGACATGTGCAAAATTGGGAATACTGTGATGCAGACGCTGTTTTTGCACAAAGGAATTAGTTCACAGATCCCGGAGCTCGTTTCCATTTCCTAGACTTAGGCAAAAATTCTCATCTGCATTATCCTACTCCCAGTTTTGCACAAGGAAACATTGACTACCCCCCCCCCCTTTCCCCTTCCGCCATCCATTCGGCTACTTCCACCGGCTATTCTTCTACAGGTCGTCCTAAAGCGAGATGATAATTCGGACTGGGCCGAGCCCATGACGGGTTACTTTTGTCGCAAGCTCTTAAGTGTTTGGCTGGTTTGTTGAGAATTAAGGCTGAATTCCATGATTCTTGGGGTTCCCGTTCCTCGACGGATAATAAAAAGCCACTCTAGCTTGTATGGTTTCACTGGGAAGCTCCGTTCTAGAAGAAAGGCCCGTGCTGATGGTTTAGCAGTTGTATAACATCATTTTTCAGTCTGGTGTCATGTCAACTTGGCTTGCTGCGCAGCCGAAGTTGACGGCAAAGAGTAAATCTGGATACATTTTGTTCTCGGCCGAGATACGAAAACGAATTATGCACGAGAACCCTGACTCAGGTTTCGGTGAAGTGTCCAAGATTGTAGGAATTGAGGTAATTTTAGAGAGTATTCAAGTTTTTCAAGGAAACCATTTGAAGTCACTCGCTTTATGAGTCATTATGAGCATGTGCTTTCAGTGGAAGAAACTATCTGATGATCAAAAGCGCCAGTATGAGGTCCGTGCCGAATACATTGCCAGCGAACGTGCTAAACAGGAAGCGGCCAGAGCTGCAACGGAGAAGTCACTACAGGTGAGACTGTTTTTTTTACTGTAATTAGGGTTGTTGTTTTTATGAGATATCCTGTGGTTTCTTAGCGATGGGATGTGAGAAAGTGCCAGGGAGGCGGTCCGGCATTGCCGCTGGGCGGAGCTAGGGAACGAGTTCATCAGCGCGCACTCTTTCTACCATCTGCGCCGGTGAGGCTGGTAGAGGTGGGGCGCGCGCAATAAAGTCGTTTTCTTGCCGCGCCTACCCAACCGTCCCGGAAGGGGGGATGGACAAGACGATCGCGGTAGTCGCTTCATCGCCTGCGGCGTACCGCGCGGCGATGCGCGGCAAGTTCTCGATCAGCATCTGGCGATTGGATGGCGGTACTCATGTAAATTCATACGGAGAGAAGATTCCATAGCGGGCTATATAGGATTTCCCGGTTTCTTCAACCCTCACATTTAAACGGCCAGGCAGGGCAACTCGTCCGTCGGGCGCGGCGTCGCTCGCCAGGTCTACAAACGCGGCAAATTACGATTGTCTTGTCACATACCCACCTGAAAGCTGTCTTCATGCCGAACTTCGAACGAAATGTTTCATTATAGTGTTTATTGGATAAATTCAATGTTTCAGCCTGGTCAAATGCGTATCTATCAGTGCAAGTGGATCAACTGTGATTCTCAGTTTGATAGCGAAAATGGTCTTTATGAACACATTGTGCAGCATCATACAAGTCAGATAATCAGTGAGTTGTGTTTACTGTTCTTCTTCTTTTAATAATTTGTACGAAAAAAAATTTATTGTTGTTCAGTGGACAGTGAGCAGCAGTATGTGTGTATGTGGGTAACATGCGTTCGAAATAGAAAGGATGGAAAACCGTTTCCGTCTCTACCTCGCCTACAACGCACGCCATTATGAAAAGTTGAGTTCGTATGGCCTTAATAAGTCGTTTATGGTGAGAGGCGGCCAGACGGCAAGGGGGCGGGTTGTCAAAAGTATAACCTAGTGGCATCAAAAATGGGAGTACTGTAATGCGGAAAGAAATTGATCCACCTGTGGGAACTTCCCATCCTGGGCACAGACAGAAGTTCTCATCTCCTTTACGGTAAGTATCCTAGTGTAGCACACTGGGTTCTTTTTTTTCTCGTTTCGAATGCCCCCTCCAAACGAACCTCCCTTAACCGCCTTTGTTGAGTGCGCCAGGCGAGCGTTTAGCTCAATTCTGGTTATTTTGGGAGTTTGGGCTCAATTGTTACTTCAGGAGAAACATATTGGTACCTCAATGAAAAGCGTGTATGCGAATCAAATTGGCAGGAATTTCTTCAAATTAACAACCCAAACCACACCAAATGAGAGACCGTAAGTATTGATTCATTAAAAATTGAAACTTTTCTTAGGGTTCCAAGCTTATTTCCAAATTTGCAGACAACTAGTCTTGTTCACATTCCGTACGGAAGGGGTCTGGCCCAGCTGTCTCAAACGCCTTCAACTCCTCAGGCTGCTCATGTTAAATGCGGTCATGGAGCGAATGCAGCAACCTCATCTTAACGGAGACATCAATTATTCAGGTAAGTAGAGACCATAGCCTTCATTGGAGCAACAGTCTTGCCTTAATAGTGGGTGGAAGGGGGGAGGATTGCGTGTAGGTCTTGTGAAATCGCTGTGACTAAATTGCCAAACTCGTAACAGGTTTTGCGCAGTCCAGCTTACGGATTTGACGTTCGACAGATGACCTGTTTACCACAAGAATCAGAAGAGCTGACGAAAGTGTAAATTGCCCCTCCGAGCCGAACGGCACCGTTCATTGGCAATGTTTCAGCCACAAGTGCAGCAATCACATCAACCTCCTACTGCTCAAATCCAATCGCAAGTCGCTCATCAAGCTACGCCTTCATGCTCACAGGAGCTATTGTTAGTCGCTAAGAAATAGCATCGACTGAAAGTGTGTCTTACATTAGCTATGTATTCCAGCCATCGTCATCAGTAGCTGTGCCAACAATCACTGATGCTGGTCGTACTGTCGTGAAATCTCAGGGAGTTGAGCCAGTCTTTGGGCCTGACCCACACCTTCGTCCGGCTTTCATGACACGCCGTGTGTTTTGCCACGTCGGAAAACAATATCTTAGGTGAGTTCGTCAGTCTTATTGCTAGAAAAAGAAAAGCGCAGCATAGTCATCTGGTCCTCTTGTAGTTACGACAAGGCCGTGGTGGATGGGTTTGAGCGAGCTTACACCCGTCCGCTGTCGGGCACCACTTGTTCCACCGTCAGCAGGAAAGTGGCCCGTATACGCCTTCCATGGCTGCATTTAACGTAGGCAAGACGAACGCAAACAGAGACAGGACAAGGCATAGTTTGTGCTACTCGCCTTAGTCACCCCCGCCCCAATAACTGTCTTTGCCCCGGTTTACGTGTTCCTTGGAAATGTAGAAAAGCCACTAGGATGAAGACGTTTCTCCTACCTTTCAAATTTATGACTTTACATAGCGCCTATTTTATGCGTAGGCAACTGTATTTCCGTTTTTTGTTTAGGACAGCGCGAGGATTTGGAAATTTTACATTCTGTTGGGAAATATACGAAATTCACTGTGATATAACTGAAGGTAGACTCGATATCCCAAAGATGGGTGGGGTGTGGCTGCGTACTTCAGTCGAGCATGACGTTAGGCTCGTTTTTCGTGGAGTATTTCCATTTGAGACAATTGTCATACTGTCTTTTGCTGATCAAACAGTGAATCCAGTTGCCCCAGAAACGATATTGTCCTACAAGGGGCAGGTATGTTATGGTAATGTGCGGCCACAGCCAGCTCCATCTCTGGGATTATGGAGTGCGAATCGGGCAGAACGGTTTATTTAGCGACCGTTAATGAAGAGAACTTCGAAAATGTTTTTCCATTGCGTTACGCTGCCATGGATAAGCAAAAATAATGGACTTGTTAATGTTGTTCATTAATGGAAAGACAGATTTTATGCGGTTTTCAGGTATATTGAGGTCCACTTTTCGTCGAATCGCGCGAACGCTCTGTCTCGAAATGGGATGCATCGCTGAGCACAAACCCGCGTAATGCGCAGCCGAATGCAGCTCGACCGCCTCCGACACATTGGATCAGAGTTAGTCTTCCTTATTATGCCTACTGTTCTCGTGAATGTACAACAGTCACTGATGCAAAGGAAAACAAAACGAGGGCTGTGGGGGGGGGGGGATACGGAAGCGGCATGCCTTACTCGCACCGTCGTTGCGGACTGCAGGATGGCACCAATTTTGGGGAGACTGGACTGACAGCGCTCCAGTCAGACGCCCTATCGTTTACAGGTGTCATGACTATGGTTAAGGAGCGGATCGCTTGCGACAGCTAGAATTGCTTGCTAGTTGGCTCCATGCGGCAGCTAGAATGCTTGCTAGTTGACTCGATAGGGCATTGTGGCGGCAAATCAGTTGTGCTGTGGTAGCCTCGCCCCTTAACGTTTATTTGATGGCTTTATCTTAAAAAATTCGGCAACTGGTAAATTTTCCTTTGTCCAGATTAAGTATTACTCCAAACTAAACTAATGAGCTCGTGAAAGGGGGAGCACAAAGCGCCCAACACTCCCGATGTTCCGTAATAGAAGGCGTGCCGCAGCGCGGAAAGAGAGCCAGTACCCGCGCGCTTAGTTTTAGCTGCTGCTGCGGCCTACCCGAATGCTATGTTAGCTTGCGAGCTAGAATCAGTTTTAGAACGAACACACTTACTGTAGGATTAAAAACTCAAGGAGAAAACAATTTGTCCATTTTCGAGATTAGGCCGTGAAATAAGGGATATAGGATGCAGGTTACCATGACACAGCTGGTTTGACGCCTAAGTGCCATTCTGAGTCGATTAGTCGACTAGACAGGAATAGTGGCTGTTTCGTACGCAGCGCAGCACCTGAACTACACCCCTAGGCGCTAAGGTGGTGGTTGGAGGGGGCATGCTTGAGCGCAGAGCCCTCATTCATCTCCTACGTTACTCCCCTAGGCGCTAGCGTATAATGTCACGCTTCGATAATGACCAGTATGGCCGTCTGCGCTTCTCCCCTCACTCTGGTAATTACCGCTTCCTTCTCCCAAGTTAAGGCTGGGGGAAGAAAGAATCGTTGCCTTGATTGGGGAAAGCGCAGAGGCCCGGACCCCGCGACTGTGTCAACGCCCACCCATTCCCTTTTTCAATCGTACTTCACTAATTATTTCTCTTTTCTTTGAAGGAATCTCGTGGGCGACCGGTTACTCGAGAAGAAGACGTGGTGCGTGCACTGTGGCGACTACGTGATGAACTCCTTGAAAGCACTTGCAACATGTCAGTAGAAAGGGACGTTGGTGGTGTTTTATGAAGGCGATACACGTCATACTATGATATTCTGTAATGTATGGTCCCGTTTGGATATTATCTTTAATATGATCTTTGACCCGTCATTTCCATTTGTGACTTTTCTAAAAGGCAGGTGTGCCTTGCCGTGGTACTTTACGCGCGTGCGCGCACACGCACGTGCGCGTTTCCGTCGTTCATGATCTCCTCGTACCGCAGTATCATATTTGCTTGCAATCGATCAAGCCTTTAACCCCCTTTCTCCCGACCACCTCGGAATGTTATTGTGTCTAATTCCCTTCTGTCTATGACCGCGTTAAAATTTCGCGATCGCGCGATTGGATAGCGCGATCGCGAAGTCTGAACGCTGTCTGTCGGTCACATACCACATCGTACGCATCGTACACACACGCGTTTTTTTTCTCTGTGCTTTTTCTTCATACGCAGCACTTCCCTCCTAACACTCAATGCATAAATTCAATCCTCATCAATTGAACATCACATTTTACTATCTCGCATACGGTGAATTTGTAGGTCTCTGACCCTATGTGTACATTGTGATGATGTTTGTTATATATACCATTTGATACTTTTTACTTCTAATTTTTTTTGTTTTGTTGAGCCTTCTTCCTTGGTCGTTGAAGTATGTAGTTTGGTGAGGTCGATGAACAGTCGATTAATTAAATATTGTTTCAATAATACCAATGTACCACAAATAGTTAATAATTATTTTCACATAGAGTCGCGAACAAGAGATCCTATCTCTTAAAGAACACGAAATTTAGCAAATAATTAGCTATAGTAAAGCCACATTAGAAGTGAAATGAATAAATGCAATGGTTAGAGGATTGTGAACTCTGTGGAGTTGCCACCGGCTTCGGCTAATTAGGCACGGGGATAAGAATTAGGAATTACGCAGGTCGCTTTCATACTTCGCGACTCGAGCGATTTAGTCGCGCGACTGCGACAGACCACGCTCCACGGTTAATCGTTGGACCACTGCAACTGCCGCTTCAGGTACATGTACAAGTATCGGGAAAAGAGGGTGTGTACAGTACTCCCAGAGATCGCGCGTGAAATTAAGTGTGTCAATCAGTGGTCGCACAGATCTGGGCGTCTCGTGGGTTTGAATCACGGGTTTAGGTAAACCACGTGGAAAACGAGGTATCAGGACTGCGCGTGGACTACCGTCGCTCCACCTCTTGGCCCCACCCCTGACATTTGGCTTAATAAACTTGTATGACTAAACCAGCCTATGGTATGCGCAATTGCATGCGTTCACGGCCCGACACATTTAATTTCACGCAGAATTTTCGCGGGCACTGTATTCACCATGTTTTCCTGG
>MU913715.1:2017-27124 GCA_036418165.1 Cooperia oncophora | reverse complement strand
TGATCTCGATGGTCAGGACCACACGCATCGCGGTCGCGTGCCAGAATCTCTCGATGGCGCTCGTCCAGAAGGCTGTGGCGGAGTGTCATGATAGTATTTAATATGCTCTTTAATATGGTGGTAAAAATGTCCGATCAGAATTTAATAAAGTGTAACTTATAGCGCCTCGAAAGTCAATGGAGAAAAAAGACTTTTTTGCCCCCCGTGTATTGTAGTATAACACCAAGATTAACTATAATAATGAATTCTCATCAATTTTACAAAAAAAGCCTCTGTTTTAGTGTCTTCCTGCCTGCGAGCGAATAGAGAATCGCTGGCAAATGATGAACACTATCGACGCCAATCCATCTCCTGACTATGGTTTTCGTTTAGAGGCATCATTTAATGAACTCCAGGTTTGTTACGAGGATCTGTTAGCAAATCACGAAGTCACTGCTTCACGTCCATGGCTTCTCCCTCCTTAATGCCAGTGGAACTTGTAGTCGTTGCTTGCGCCCACGGGTGCATGGTTCATTACGGCTGCTCGGTTTAGTTCCTTTTTATAGATCGACCATGAGTTTATCTGTGCAAGTACAGCTTCCAAACAATTATCTAGCGCTACCTCCACCCGGATTCGCTTTGAAGTCTTTCTAGGGACCCATACGGCCCTATCAACCCTGATCCTAATATCCTTCAATTTCAGTACGAATACTACGCAGAAATTCGCCTGACGACCGTTCCACGTTTCATTTCCGAGTTGGGTGGACAGAGCGGCTTGTTCGTTGGTTGCTCGATAATGACGTTTGTTCAGCTACTGCTCGGCATCTCCATGTTCATCTACAAACAACTCAAAACAGCTTATCGTAGGGATATTGCTGTGCCGTTAAGCTTAAAGCAATAAAGTTCATTGATGTTGTCAAGTTCACTGCAAAACACACAACTCCGCCATTGTTTACTGTGAGGTAACTTATTCGGGCGCAGCTCGGGAGAGGACACTGTACTTTCGCTGCTTCGCTAGTTCCGGTTCACAAGTCCCACGCTGGCGAAACCTGTATACTCTTGAGAAGCTGGACCATGTCCTCGTCGAGTCAACATGGTAAAACCTTTCAACTCTTGTAAGCCCGAAATGGCTCCCTAGATGAATCGAAACGAGAAGTAGCAGAAGTGCAAGATGCCCCCTCCTGTCCCTTCGTCGAACTCTCGTTTTCTTAATCCAATGTGAAAGCATATGTCCCTCTATGGATCCTGGTTCTTGGACGTGTGAGATGGTGAGATCAGTACCCCCACCCTCATTCCCGCGCGCTTTTGATAGAGAAAGGGCTACATTTGTAGAGCTGTCAATTTGTTCATGTACATGGTAAGAACCAACCTTAGAGGTGAGTGTATTGTAGTGGTGTTTGTCCTTAAAGGCTCGGTACGCGATCAGGTATAGAAGTTGGAATTATGGCGTCGGGAGAGTAGAAGAGTCCGCGGCGACCGTCTACCCTCCCTACAATCTTGTACCGGTTTCGCAACGAAAAATTGTAAGGCTGCGTTTATACTTTGCGGCAGCGTAGCGTAGCGCTTCCAGCGTACGCCAGCGGCAGTGCCGAAGAGAGGATGCATATCGATCTAGCTTCACCAGCGTCACCAGCGCACGCTGGCGTAGCGAGGGCACGGGAAGCATAGCTATCGATCTAGCTTCACCAGCGTTTCTCGAGCGTTTCTCCAGCGGCACCAGCGTTTTGCTAGCGCTTGCAGCGGCAGGGAGTAGAGACTATGTGGCCGTGAGAGACGCGGAATCGACGTGTATTGTAGAGACCATGTGGCCGTCGGAGACGCAGAAGCGATGTGCATTGTAGAGACTAAGGGCGAGTGAGAGACGCGCAATCGATGTGTTTTGTACCCTCCAGCTCTCCCATAGTCTCTACTCCCCTGCCGCTGCAAACGCTAGCAAAACGCTGGTGAAACGCTGGAGAAACGCTGGCGTAACGCTGGTGAAGCTAGATCGATATGCATCCTCTCTTCGGCACTGCCGCTGGCGTACGCTGGAAGCGCTACGCTACGCTGCCGCAAAGTATAAACGCAGCCTAATGAGGGGCGCTATAGCGCGATGTAGGTTTAGTGACGTCTCCTTTTGGGCGCAGTCTTTTTGGGCGTTCATGGACACGTACAAACTGGGGTCGGAATGGGGTTCTATTTAGGGCAAGTGGCATGTTTTTCTGCTTTTTTCTTCACTATCGAGTTACTCAGCACCTTGTCGTCTGTATGCGAACCCCTAATCCACTATCTGATGGCGAATAATCGCGGGTTTTACCCCTAATATCATACAACTAGAGATGTCGCTTGTACGAAGACAGATGTCGATTTCATTGTGAAGGCGGCTGTGACGAAGGCAGGCGCGATCGCGTCGCGCCTTTTGAAACTAGTTAAGCACGGTCCGCGATCAGATTTAGAAGTTGAAAATGTGGAGTCGGGAGAGTAGTGAGGTCCGCGGCGCAAGCTGTACCTGGTTCGCAGCAAAAAAATTGTAAGGAGGGGCGCTATAGCGCAATATAGGTTCAGTGACGCCTCCTTTTTTCCAGTGACTCCGCCTCCAGACTCCGCCTCAAGGCCCGCCTTTCAGTGAAAAACGAAGCTGCAGGACGAAAAAGCATGAAAATCGTCACTTGTACGGTCGTAGAGTTCTTATCGTTCAGCTGTGCGGATGAGGGCGTGTGTTGGAGATGGAGGTAATTGGGAACGTACAAAATGGGATTGAAATGGGGTCCTATCTAGGACAGTTGACATGCTTTTTCTGTTTTTTCTTCACTATCGAATTGCTCAGCTCCTTGCCTTGTTGTCTATATGTAGCCTTTAACGTGCCTGTTTGCTATCTGTTTTGTTGTATAATTTAGGTTTCCCATTTTGCCATAGTTGATATGGCGGGCAAGTGGGCAGAGGCTCACAACCATTGTGTGTTCTTCGTCTTTTGTGCAGCCCTTATATCTACCTTACCAGATATCGTGAGGTGCACCAGAAGGAAGTACTCAGTAATGCTGGGAGCTCCTTGCCAACTTCTCCACCCATTTGGATATATCGGTGAGTCTTTTCGAGGACCGCAGATACACACAGGCAGTTCAACCAGATCTTTATTTGTATCACTTCACAAAGGCTATTACTTCTGATCAGAAATGTTGCTCACGGTACTGTTTGTTACCTTTGAATTAATACTGAGCGCTGGGTAATAATATCGTACATAGACCTTACGAGCACATATAACGAAAAGGCTAAGAAAGGAAAGGACTAGTTGCACGAAGCTCATCACCGAACATCCCACAAAGAGGCCACTTTGGCCACCCAGTTCGGATACGAAACCAGCAGCAGTTGTCAGACGAATTTCTGAGTAGCTCTCATACTGGAAATTATAGATTCATTTTATACGATGTGTGCCTTGAGAGGAAAAAATCTGCGATTCTGCGTCAGCGGATAGTGACGGGTATCATATTCAGCAATTTTGAGGAGGAAGCTCCGAGGTGAGCGACTACTACGTGCTCTCTTTGTTTTAACAGCTTCACACACCCAGGAGCTCCCCCTCCTCCCCTTGAAGCTCTAAAAGTTGCAGACCATTGCAGCGGCGACGAAAAGCGCCCTTGAAGTTCTTTTTACTTACACATGGACATACGACATGGACATTTCTCATTTGGAACCGCCCCTAAATAGTTTTTATGTCCTCCATGAACGGCTTGCAGATTGCAAGTGGGGCTTGACTTTCGTAATATTTGGTACGCCCGACAGCGCGAGGCCCACGTCGCGCAACACCATCAAATTTGTTAGTATTTCCTAGTTAGCTGAATGAGCAAACTGTGGCTCCTATACGTGCGGATCGCTCGACGCCGCGACCCCGCAATCTCCCAACTGACACTTTCCAGAGAGTTATGGGTACTGTCACAATATGTTTGTCGATGCTTCAGATCCTAGCATGCTTCAGCAAACATGAATTCCTGTCCCAAACAGCCTCGAATCAGCAGCATATGGGCAGGTTTGAACTTGTCGTTGTTTTTTCTTCTGTAACACCCACCTCTGCCTCGCCATATCGTAAATGAGGGAAGCATTAATGGGAGAGGTGTAATGGTAGACCTTGGCCCGCCCACACGATCATGACTTCCAAGGACATGGCTTTGAGTCCCAATTTAATGAATAATAGTCTCGGAGTGGGAGATTCAAGCGATACTTACCTGCAACTCGTTGAATGATGCTTCTACACGGAAAGAATAATTTGGATTCCGACTGTAGTCAGGACTAGTAGTCATCCGCATCTGATTCTCAACACGATTGCAGGCAGGAGAGCACTGAAATGCAAGGTAGGGTGTAGAGCCTAACTGCCCCTGAGAAAATAACTCGAAACTACCCACGTGATAGTTTTCTAACATCGTCGAAGTGATTCGAGCGTAGTCATTAACAATGACATACGGCTCACATGTCGGTACATCGTCCACATACGGTAACACTCCTTTGAAGTACGGTACCGTGCAATTCAGTGGTTGCACCACTACTCGCATCAGCCAGTTGTAAACAAAACAGGTCGACTTTCCTGAGATTGCTCGATTTCAGTCATTGAACGACGGTGCATGATGAAACGCACCCTGATTTCGAGGATCTAATGAGCACCGTGGGTTGCTGGGCAGCATCGACAATCGCCTCTGGACAAAGCGTATGCGATTCCAATCATGATAATTCAAATAAAATCTTGGATAGATGCCCACTTCTGGATGTGAATCACCCACATACATGACCACTTGGATCTAAACAATTAGTTACGATAGCTGAATCAGTCTTCGAACTTTCTGAACATTTCAAACTTGTTCTACTACGTTTTCTATTCAGACTTCAGTTCACCCGTCTCAAGATACAAAGATGTAGACCTCACTGCAGATGGGCGGGCCGAAATTTCGTGATTCCCTTGTAAACAGATAGTGAGCCTCAGCGGTGTGTAATGGCTAGCCCACTCGCTCGGTAAGGGTACGGTAGCGTTTTGAGCGAACCAGTGAAGTATAGGCATCAACCCAGGGTTTCGAGCGTCAGTGTTCTGAGCATGCGGCAGAATTTACATTGACTAGAGAAGTATAGGACTCGATTTCGCGATTTGATGCCCACTGACGTTTTGAGCGTCCGTCAGCGGTACACTGGTGATCTCTCAGAACTCTCAAAATACTGGCGAATGCTCAAAACGCTCAAATTGCTGGTGGGCGCTCAAGACGCTGGATCGATAACTATACTTTCGCTTTCAAAATTGTCTCAAAAACCTAGAGCTGGGCGTTCCCATGCTTTGGCGGAGCGTCTACCCAAGCGCTATCAGCGTGCCACGCGACAGAGTAGAGAGTAAGAGGAATTAGGGGGAGAGAGGGAGGCGGGGGGGGGGGCAGGAAACTGCTAGTCGAGTAGTAGAAGTAAGAGGGAGGAGACAGCTGGATTAGCGCCGTGAATCTAATGCGTGCAAAAGCACCTACAGATCGGAGTATTCCTGGTCCCTTGAGACGATGACGATTGCGCGCGGACGCTAGTGGACGCTGCTAGACGCTGCTGCAAAATGAACGCAGTCTGACAGGCCAAAGCGTTGACAGATGCTCGAGAGGCTGCTGCAAATGATGAACGCCTTTAACCTGAGATCAATATAAGAAAAAAACAAGGAAGTGAATGTCAACATCAACGAACGAGAAGAAGTGCTTGGTTTCATATTATGCATACAGCTCGAAAAATTCTGGATATGCTAGAGTTGCTGGCTGGTGTCCTGCCGACGGACTCATTGCGCTATTATACCTTACCCCCTAAATGCTTTCACTTACCCTATTCTTTCTTCCAAAGAGGGTTCCTTTCTGCACATTATTGAGTTGTATGGAAAGTTTGTCGTTCTCGTCAACATCTGTCTGATTGTAATTGTCTATGAGCCGAAAGCATCTGGAAATAGCATCAATGGGTCACTTAAACGATACATGATAGTGATAGTATTTTTATCTTCTCAAGATGCGCCATCTAGTTCTTTCTGGGACCGTAGTGGTGTTCTAACGCAATCAGCGATTTAGGAGGGAGCCATCCCATGCACAACGTAGTCTCTTCATCTTCCGAAAAAGCTGTGCCAAGTGAACGACGCTGGGAGGGTGGAACACTTGGTTTGCCGGAGCGATGGCCTGCACTGGAACTGACTGCAACACTGTGCCTACAGTCCACGGCCAACTGTGACTCGGGCTCTATCACTTTTGCCCATCTGGATAGAGGAAAGATTAGAACAATGGCTCGGGGATATTAATTCTTTGTACCTTCTAGAGTGAGTCTTTGAAGAATGATGAAATTGGATGGTACGAAGCTCTTTCGCTTTCTTCCCTAATTTTGAAAAAAAAGGATGAACACCACAGGTCCATCAGTACCGTTCTGTATATAGGCCATGTATACCCCACTTCCACTCGGAATCATTGGAGATGGATTTGGTTTCTTTACTCCGATTTTCTCATGGGATTTGTCCTTTCCTGATTTTTGATTTATCACTTTGAAATCAACTCTCTTGCACGGCTGACCACATTTTTCTTTTTCAATTAGTTCATGCACAGCTTCCAATGAAGAACTATCACAGATTCGTAAACGCTCGTCAGAAGAGGAAGTTTGTACGCAGGTCACGCACATCTTCCAATGAAGGAGCTGTCAGAAATTCGTCAAACGGTTGTCAGAAGAAAGTTCGTACAGAAAAGAAATTTTCGTAACGTACACTCGTAATCCTGAGATATGGTAGCGCGTGAATTGCCATTTTCTGATGAGATACACCGCCTCATCACTGCGGACCGGTGGGGCGTGTCAGTGCGGCTGCGTTTGGCGCGGTGCCAAAGTCGTTCTGCACCAGTTGTTGAAGCGGGCAAGTGACATTACTGTATTATATCCTTCGTATTACTCGTTTTCTACCACTTTTTGTCGCATACGCGTTTCAACAAAAAGGCTGAGAACGGCTTCAACAGTGTGCACACTACTGGCTGACACGCCCCACCGTCCGCAATGATGAGGACTTACTGTTGTTGCTGATCATGACTCTGTCAACACATGACAGATGACAGTTGTCTCAAATTGAAATACCCCTGGTGACCCATTCTATGCTATGTTCAAATGCCACGCCTACTCCGACTTAGGGATAAGGAGTTTACATAACCACCCACCTTCCTCGCAACATTGACGTAAGTCGGTGTGAAAACTTTACAGCAATCCAGAATCTGCGATCCGGCCCAACACGATGAGAAAAACTGGAAAGTGTGAAGGTGCAATCCTGACTTTTTCAGAACTGAATCTAGGAGTTCGTATTCATTGCTGGCAAATTCGCAAATCCTTTCAAATCTCACCATATCCACATCGTTTGAAATTAACATCTATAAATAGTGAATCTGCATTGTCGCAGTCATTGTTCGAACAGTACTTTTCTATTAACACAGGACCACCACAGAAACTTTACATGTTCAAACATTGTATTGATAGTGGCCCAAAGCACCAGTTTCTTGTCTTACGAAAAATAAGAAGTAATAAAATTGCGTAAAAAAATCACTATAATATATAACAAAATATGAAACAATGAAGTAGTTAGAAACACGTTGTGAGCAAGCTAGATTGTCTGCAAAAATTTTCCCTCTCTTTTATTAATTGGAGTTTCAGTCTTCCATGCTATTTTCGTCACACTCATGTAACAGTTCTATAAAGACATCACTACACTTTTGCAATGTATACCGAAAATACAAATACATACGAAATTTTGTGGGAGCTGTTCGGCGGGGGGGGCATTTTGTACTTTTGCAGCTTCACTGGTTCCGCTTTTCATGACTCACTCTGGTGAAACCTGTGAACTGTTGTGTAGCTGGAGTAAGCTCGTCGAGCCACTGTGATGAAACCTGTCTACTCCTGTAAGGTTCCCTCGATGGCTCGACACGGGAAAGTGGGTAAAGTGCAAGAGTCGGTCGGATCGATGATCGGATCATGGGAGTGAGGACTGGACACAAGTATTAGGGTACTGGAACAATGTTGACCGCTGCACATAGCGCATCACAATTCCGGTTTGCTCCGGCGGCCGGAAAAGGGACGATTATACCCTGACCCTGGACGAGGCCATAAGATCGGTTCCGGAAGATGACTACCTCACCATAGCTAGGGATCTGAATGGCCATGTGGGGAGGGACAGAAGGGGTCTAGAAAGGGTCACGAGTTCAGCAAAGACAGAGATACGAAGAGGGAGAATGGGATTCTGGCCTAGCCACACGCCCACGATTTAGGCAATCTGAGCACAATTCGTTCCCATCTCCAACAGAAAGGGACGCGACGGAGTGGCTTCAACTACCGCGTATCAAGCTAACTCCGCCTGCACTTCCTGGACCTCGAGGATTCGACGCTGCGAGAGCTCTCTGAGAGAGCGCTAGAGAAGAATGTTCGCGGAAGCGCCTGATCTCCATAGTGAGAGACATGTCACAGGGCTAAAGCAGCTGTACGCACCCCGCACGGCTTGACGAAGGAGGTAAAAATCACGGTTGGGGTACACCAAGGATCAGCCCTCAGCCCGTTCCTCTTCCTCCTGACTTTGAGAGTCACGGGCTAGGCGGATGGCTAAAAGAACTCATGGAGCGGCGATATCCTCTACGCTGACGACATCGCCCTGATAGCGGACAGCAAGGAAGAACTCCAGGACAAGTGCAGCGGTGGCAGGATGTGCTCGCTGAGAATGGACTCCGGCTGAAACGTAAGAGAAGACCAAGTTCCTGAGCTCCGAAGAGTGTACCGAACCCATCGTAGACCGCCATGGCGAGAGCATCGGAAGGAACGTGAGCTTGTTGACGCTGAGAGCGACCTAGCAGCTGATTGGCAGCGTGGACTCATGGGCTGTGAGGCCCGATTCAACGTCAGCCTGGAGAAATGGGAGAGTCTATATGGCATCCGGGTGCTCGAGAACGCTCCAGTGCATAAGTGTACCGGGGCGGCGCTAAGGGCCTACAATGCTCTAAATACGGCAGTGAATTGCTGGCCCCATGTGCCAAGAACACAAGAAACGGGCAGCTGCCACTCATGGAAATGGGACATGCTGAGATGGCCTGCGGCTGGACACGACTCGACAGAGTCAGAAACGAGGACGTCAGGGCGGTCACACAGACGGCTCCGATCCAGCTGAAGGCACGAGAGCAGCGACTGCGATGGTATGGGCATGTACTGAGGAGGCCTGAAGACCACCCAATAAGGAAGGCATTGGAACTCGAGGTAGAGGGCAAGCGACCACGAGGAGCCCCAAAGAAGAGATGGAGGGACGGGTCTTGGTCAAGAGGGACCTCACTGAATTGAAAGCCACAGCAGAAGATGCAGTGGATCGGAACAAGTGGCGACGTCTAACAATAACAGCGGACCCTGCGACGGCGCGGGACTAACGGTAGGGAGAAGGAAGAAGAAGCAGAAAGGGCCTCCCCTCCTGTCTTTTCTAACATGCTACCGATTCTTGTGTCACGATCATCTACGCCTAGAAAGTTGCCACTAAACACACATTTGTTTAATTATTGTTTATTTCTAGTGTACATAAGGTCAATGTTTGATTGCAATGGCAAAAGCCTTCACCTCTTCACAGCGATAACCATTTTGATTGAATATGAAGTCGAACATTTCCTGAACAGTTCGGTTTCTGCTCTCCAGGTGTCGTATAAATTGCGCAGTTGTACTCTGAATTCAAGCTAGACAGTAGTATCACTGTATTCAGTTGTGTGAAGCTGCTCCAGTTGCTGCTTATTTCCTTGTTCTTTTCAGTTAATTCTTAGTTGCACGATATTTCAATATGGTGAAATGTTAATGCATATAGACGCTCACGATCTCAAGTTAAACCTCGGAAAAACTCCATTCCATACCAACCACATCTTTTTTCCCCAGACCAGACCAGAATGGGCTAAAAACACTGGCTCGACCATCTCTCCACTTCATCGCATGAGCCAAGTCGCATTCAGAAGCCACAACTAGCGCAGTATGCAAGTAAAATGCAGGGCACATCATTGGTTGGGGATTTTAGTCGACTCTGTACGACCCCCCCCCCTTTTTTGGGAGTTGGTACGACCCCCCCCCCAGCCCTCTGTCCTTCCTCATCGAATCGAGCCGTCGAGCGGGGGGGGGGGGGGGGTAAAGAGGCACACATGTGGTCGCGGGACAATGCGACCCCCTACCAATTTTCAGATTTTTCCCAACTACCTGCCTTTTTTTCCAAAACCCGAAAACTTCCTTACTTTTTTACCAAAAATTTTGCTGTCGAGCGGGAGGGAGGGGGCAAAGGGGGCATATAAAACGCATGAAACTGGAAAATCACCAAAAGTCAACCATCGCAACGCCAAAACGCCTCCGCCTCACCCCAAAAATGACGCAAGTTACGATTACGATCCTCTTTACGAACGCCATGAGAACGAGAAAAATTCAACTATCAAAAATAAATTTTTTCCACAGCCCAGATTGACGACCACCCCCTCTCCCTGGCCGGCATTAGCACTATCCAAATGTTTCATAGGCGGGATGACATGACCAACAAACACAAACTAATTGCCACTGCGATAAAATGAGTGATACATTTCGAAAAGGAATAGCCGACGCTGAAGCTTCATCCTTCTTCAAGTAACTGTGACAGTGACACAATTAAGGAATGGTGGACTTACTTGTATTGGTCTGTCCACCCTTTACGTCCACATTATCAAACCCAGTGCCTGCAATAAAATACGTATTGAGCATCGGTCGAGAGCAGGCATTGTCCGTATAGCCGACGTTGATTACGTAATCTTAATTTGTAGAGTTTCAACAAGACTGTGACAGAAAATGCGTATAATCAACAAGAAAAAGTGCGGAAAAAGTATTCAAGACTTATGAAAATACATTAAACAATTGAAAAATCTAGTTGGAGCCACGATGCGGGCGTGACTAGCCATCTCCGCTCACCCTCGTCTCATAGGTACTTGGTATGTGGTAAGGCAAGGCAATAGGAGCAAAAAACCATAAACACGCATTATGCAAAGACTAGACAGCAGTAATGGCTGCCGTTTCGCCTCGGGTCACCAGACGATTAACGACTTCGTTCTTGACAATACAGTCACAACCTCGCATGCAAAGTTTTCTTCAAGTGGCAGCTGGCTTCAACATTCGTGCTTTTCGCCATCGTGACAACTGCTGATCTTCCTCTTATCTCAGAATCATGTTGAAAAACGAACCTTCGAGGAGTTTGTCATAGCGCAGTCCATCAGCGTTCTTTGGACAGAATACCAGTGTAGGGTACTGGATTTGCTTCACCTAGATGGAAAATGAGTAAGACTTCAGGATGACTCATGTATCTGAATTCCCTTCCAGAAAACAGAGTGCTTCAAATTTTTTTTTTCTTGTTTGCTTTGTGTTTCAAGGGAGTTTACTAAATAGGTGGAGCTCTTAATGCAAGTATTGCCTGACGATTCGACTGAATTGTCGTCTTGGGGAGGGGAGCGGAGGGGCGACGGTCCAGCCGTTTGGTCGACAAAGCGGCCACACAGCGATAGTTGTTTGCAGAGAATTCCTAGAAATTTTTACAAGTAAAACTGATGATACCGGCAAGGTGACCTTAGGAGAGCTGAAGGCAAAGTTAGTCCAAAAGGGACCTCAGGATGGTATCCTTGGTGGAAAAAGCCATCTTGTGGCACTCTAATCCACACCCCTGCCACACACTACCGTTTGCATAGATCGCGAGCATATTATTTGCAGCACCCCTTTGAGAGGAACAAACCTTGCCTGATTTTTGTTCCGAGTGACTAGCGAGACCCTAGCATGCAAGCTGAGACCCTGTCTTGCCGGATTTCACCGTTGTTCTAAAGAGTGGGCGAGTCTCGACCATGGCAAGGATGCTTCGACATTAGCAGTTCGACGAGACGCAGAGATTCTGGAAAAAAAATATCGAAATTTCGCAAAAACCCGCTAAAGAAAGGGTGGTCGAGGGACGGACCCGTAGCGTGCCAATGCATTAATGCGCGTCTACAAGTACCTTCGCGTTTATGAAGAGGTGAATGAAAACAACGTTGTTGAAAACAGTTATGAAAGGTCTAGTGTTTGCAGCTGAATCCCGTTGAAAAAGTGGGCGGAATTGGCCCATTGCCGATGTACTCCTATTTCAGCTAGTCAATATTTGTGCGCACAATAACAAATAGCTGTAGTGTAAAAACTACAAGATCAGAAGTCCGTGGAGATAAATTTTAAAAATCACCGACACGGCTGAATGTGGGCGTGCCTGTAGGGGCGGGGCACGCAGTAATGTCCAGTAAAGCGCATGGGTAACTAAACCTTGAATCTTTACCAAAAAGTCGTGAATTTGGTTCGAAAAGCCGCGAACTCGGGAGTGAAAATGGTATATAAAAGACGAATAAAAAAGATGTTTGCGAAAAACGTACAGGTACAAAAGTGATCAGCGTAGTTGACCGATCATACAAGTTTCCCAAAATGGCGTTAGCGTTGAGTATCGAGACCACTGCACAAATGACGATCACAGCCGACCAGAACAGCTTCTCTTCGAGCGAGTTTGACTGAATGAGAAAGCCTACTTTTTGTCAGAACGGATAAGGATGGAGACAAATACTCCGCCGTTAATAGGTTCTTTTTTGGGTGCGGGCGAGGGCATTCTGACTGTCTGCTTATTGAGTGCGTTGCGGCACATTGAGGAGACTTTTTGCGCGAGCTAGCCGATGTACAAGTCAGTGTTTTACCCTCTCAGACATGTCTAGTATCATCCTGAGGATGAAAGGCTTTGCTGACTTGGACGGAGCCTGTCCAAGCTTTGACTGCAAGGTCGCGCGCACGGTAGCGTGGCGCTTGCCACTACACCATCTCCGCTTCATCAGAACTTTGAAAAAAGCAATGCGGATTTCTGCCACCCAATTATTGCTGGGCGAACGTTTATTACTTTCACGGCGCGATCTGTACCAGAGTTGGCCGGAGCCGAGCAAAGTTGGACGTTATCTCTGCCTCACTTGAGCTCAGGTCGTGAAGCTCGTCTATGTAACGAGTTACTTCGGAAGACAACTGACAGTTGGAGGGAGCAACGTCTGGGCCATGAATAAGTGAGGGAGAGGCTTCGCTGTGACCTTTTCTGCAAGGGGCTGTCTACTGCTTTTGTGTTGAAAGCAGACTGTGAGGACAAAATGTTTCCCTCCACCTGACAGCAGGTAGCCGATCTCGCAGTAGCTGTGTGTGCATGGTCGTGAAGCAGCCCTTCCGTACATCTATTCGTCTCGAGAAATGCTTCAAAGCACTGGTCTCTGGCACAATTGTATGCTAAGAGGCATATTCCCTCACCACTGTCTCCCTCCCATGGGCATCTCCTTCATTCTGGACCCCAGCAGCACTTATAGTCAAGCTGGAATGGCACGAGAAGCAGACTGGCGCAGGTGCTGGCGATCCAGGAGAAATTGCTGCTCACTTTGCAAGAAGGAACTAGAGACATTTGTATGGTGCCGGAAGAAGCGACATTCCCTTGAACTTTACTGTTCACTTTATCGATCACGCCTTTCCAGATTCAAGGCGAACTTCACGTTCAAAAGAGCTTTTGAGGAGAAATATAGATGGATTAATTATTCATCCACGACTCAATAAATTTGAATCTATATGGGACCTACCATCATTGTCGTGCTGAGACCGTGAAGTTCTCGCAACCATAAGTAACGACAATTGCAAAAAAATTCGCTCAATTTCTTAGGATCTTCTGTCGACGTCGTGTTAGGCCGCACATGAAATTCAGGCGCCCTTGAATTAATTCAGCTAGACTCTTCCGAGATAATAAAGTTGTGAAGGCTGATAGTATTTCACAAGAAATTACTAGTTTACAGTTCAAGAATACAGTTACCTTCGAATTTTGGAGTTTCCAGAAAATTCATAGAGATCTTTGGAGGCTCTGAAAGTGTCCAAGTTTCCGTGTTGAGAAGGGTAATGCATACTGAGCGTAATCGGATCCGTGCATGTTGCACGTGCTACCATATTCAAGCTCTTGCCTAGCGTTGCAAGTAAAAACAGTTTCGAAGCGCACCGAAATTGCTTTTTGACAAAATGAGATACTTTTTGCGTACTCTTTTTTCTTTCCTCTTCATTTTATTTTTGCCTTCTTCTTGTTCACATAGGACTACTATGAGCAGCTCTCCATAATTTTTTGCGTTAGCTTAAAGGCAGCAGGGACACTGCTACTGCTAGGAGGTGGAGTGCACTTGTTGCTCATTGGTGGAAGGTCTACGATGTGGCAACTAGCCTCTTCCCACTTCGCCCCTCTATCAATGACACTGGGCGACACCGCCCCCGCCCCTCCCACCGCCCCGCCTCTCCTCGTGATCGTGCCACATGCAAATTAAAGGCAGCTGACACATAAATTCGTGCTCTCTGATGGCGGTGTGGTAAGGCTGTTTGAAAATGGCGAAAAACGATGTGAAACGGTCAACCTGCAATCTGCAGCCGTTGTTATGCACGACTCTGAAGGCCGTCGGGCTGTTCACGAGTTCCCTGTTGGCATCTTGCCAATAATGGCTACGGTAGATACTGCTGCGCGTATGTACCATATATCCAATGCAGCACTGCAGCCGTTTCCTATCAATCCCTTCGCCTCATATCTTACTTCGCAAGTGAAGCAATACGAGCATCAAGAACGGTCGGACATTTGTGGGCGAGAGGTTAAGACGGGCGTTCTGGGTCGGTATGTTCAGCTTGATAGGGCCGCCCGGCCCCTATAACTGTATCCGTTTCCCGGAAAAGGCGCCATGCAGCGCTTTGGGGCGTCGAATTCACTCCTGATAGGCGCATTAGTTGTACACGTCTTGGAGATTTATCGTGCCGACTGCCTTCGAGGGCTAGGCACCCGCTTACGTCTCTCTGTACCTTCCCTAACCCAATGCCTGAGCTATGTTGATGAAGACTATGTCTTTTTAACGAACTATCCCTCGGTGACTCTAGTCGTCAGTGTTCCAAGCCTGAGCACTGATTAGATAAAGGGACATAAAGGCGCCACCGAGTGGTCCGTCCCGGTCCACAACCGCGTGAGACGCATTTCATTCTAAGATGATAAGTCTATCCGATGGCCCCCTAAAGGCTTCATTGAAGCAACAGTCACGATGCCACTGGATGCTTCCGTGGACCTCGTATGTTTTGGTGGAAGCCCTTACCAGGGTGGCGCGATCACATTACCGTTGTCGCGCCCATTACAGGCTCCCTTCAGTAGTTGGACAACTAGCCTGGATCACCAAATTACTAAAGCTTCATTATCGTCGCCCTACATGAAGCTGCTGACGATAGCTTTGGTGCTCCTGCTCAAAAGGCGTCCCACAAAACGTCAGTGGCCCAAGAGTGTTGCCTATAGTCTTGTGGACAGAAATGTACACTGGGCATCGGCACCGAGGGGAGCCGTATTTAGTCGCTGGACGGAGGTCATACTTACCCTTGATAAAAATGTCACTTGTACCCGGTTTTGCCCACTTCAAGTGCCCTGATCTACTATTACGTGCTATGACCCCCCAACCCCCCCCCCCGATCCCTCCTACTCGACGACCTTGAATGGGGAGATAAGGAAGTCTAAGAAAAAAATTCTCCACAAAAGTCCAGGAAATGGGGAGATTTAGGAAGATGATGTGTAGGGTGGGGACCGGAGAAAAGGGGGTTAGTACCAGTAGGGGAACTTGTAAGGAGGACTCGTATTTTACAAAAATTTCCCCCAACGGCCTCCGCCTGCTCAGACCATCCCGCAAAGTTGCTGCACCAAATTCGCGCCTACCGTAACCTTTTACCAAACCGACTGCAAGGCTGCGTCACGATGTTTGTTCCTACCATTTGCTCTTTTTGTTAAGTTACTTGACTTTTCTTATCCCATTACGTGTCAAAATTTACCTAGTGGTTATTTGCTGAATATTTTCATTGTTTACATCCCATTTTCGCTGATTATTTCGAGTATCGCGGCTGGCTCTCTTGTCCCGTGAAAATTTTTGCTCATTGATGTTATTGATGCGTTTGATCACGTGTGGTGTATTTTCGACTATTGATCGCTACTACCAGATTTCTTTTTTTTGCATTTGCATGCTTTTCACTAGAATTTTCTTTTAGGTAGGAGTCATTTTCCCTTTACTAATCATTAGCAGAAACGCTCAATACCGTGCCCATGTCGTTTGAGGTTGGAGCAAAGCAGGTGCACCCAGCGGTTTCTTTTCTTACAGAAATTCTTTATGCAAAAGTTTGGCGATTCTGTAGAGATTTTTACATAACCTGCAGGCGCCTAAATGCCAAGAAAGAAATCAAAAGGCATTTTCCTTTTCTTGTTTTTAACAGGAAAAATCCGCTGCCAAACGTGAACTGTACAGCAAAGAAAAAAGCCTCCGAAGGGGACTGTGATTCACTAACATCTCATTTTTCCAGAAAAAACGGGCAAGGGCCGTGTCGCCTTCTGCGGCGAAGTGCAATTTTCGGATGGCGAATGGGTAGGAGTAATTCTCGACGAACCACGAGGAAAAAACAACGGCACGGTGCAGGGTGTACAGTATTTCACATGCGAGCCAAACCATGGTCTTTTTATTCGACCAACCAGGTGAATCGGGATATTTCTTCTTTTATTTTGCTGTTCGCTCAACTTTATTCACTACTAATCCTAAAAAGTTGGAAAAAGGAGTGGTGGTTCTTTCAGTTGAAACCAGAATCAGCACGTTCACGCGCCAGTGGCCTCAGAACTCCGGCACCTCGTAAGGAAGTTACTGCTCCAACAAAAGTTGCACGTTCTTCACCAAGTGTATGTGATTCTGTTATTTTATCATTGGGCACTGTTTTCCCTTTAGTGTCCCACTTTTCGAAATCCATATCCCGCTGAGACTGAACTTTTTCTGTCGTGGGAGAACTGTCGTTACAATTCAAGTTCAAGGGGTATTTCGAAACCATGACCTCAAAGGCTCACAGATAAACACCAGAATAGGCACTCTCTCGGGAGCAGGATCACATAGGGCAATTTTGGATCGAGATAAGGCTGAGCTGCTAGCGGATACGTTTGAAAAGTCATTCGGATTTGAGTCTGGTACCACGCAAGATTCAAAATTTCCTAGGATACAGGCTAGTAATTCTGCCCCATGGTTTGACCGAAAAACAATTCTAGATATTCTTCTAAAGTGGTCATCGGCATCTTCTACCAATAGCGAGAATATACCATTCATTGTTGTGAAAAATTGTATCTTCGAAATTTGCGCTCCTCTTGAATTTCTATTCAACTTAAGTCTCAATAGCGAGCGAAGTAGCACACGTGGCAAAGTGGTAGCATTCTATTGGTAATGCCTCATCCTAAAAGGAATCCGTGTCGAGCCCAAGTAATCCGTACAGCCAAGAGTTTACTCCAACTTGACAAATTTTTTTCCAAGAGTCTTGAAGAAGTAATTAATGCGTTACTTACAGAGCTACATTCGAGAAAATCACATTCTAACGCCCACACACCATGTTTGTAAGGGGCAGGTCAACTGAAAACTTCTAAGCTGTCTTCATGAATAATGGAACTAAGCGCTAAGATCCAGAAAAATGTTGACGTAACTATATGATTTTTATAGGCAAGCAGATATTGAACAGACTCGCCACATAGGGTCCTAATTCGAGCAAGCTTTCTCCGCTTAAGGTGTCGCATCCCCTATGTTCGTCAACTCGGGTCAACGGCTCCACCTCACAATCGAAACTTCCAAGTCTCAATGTAGAGGAGCACTGTCTGAAAGTAGGTAGTAACCAAGCGGTGTTCCACAAGGGGCAGTTCTATCACCCGTGCTTTTCAATATGTTTACGGCGGACCTTCCTCACGTGCTAGAGAACCTCGAAGTTACTTGCAATATTTTTGCTGACGACATCAAGATTTACATGGTGACTGGAGATCTAGATTATGAACCCTCACTGCAGCTTGCAATCAATAAGATTGTAGGTTGGGCAAAGGATAATGGGCTTCTTTTGTCTTCGGAAAAACTCAGGTCATGCGTTTGGGAGCTTCCACCCGCAAACCGGTGTATTACGTGGAAGATGTTGCATTAAAAACAGTGAAAGAGTGAGGGATCTGGGGTTCAACTATGACAGCAAATTAAATTTCAGCAAGCACTATAAGATGCTGGTAACCAAGGGATTGCGGAGGACCTTCAACTTGTTCAAGGCCCTGAGAACACGAGATACTAGCGTTTATTGAGACCCATCATAACAAGCTATTTGTGGCGACCAATTAATGGAGTCCTGGGACCCGTCGTATTCAATCCACATATGAAAAGGGATATATACGCACTTGAAAGTGTGCAGAATAACTTCACGCGTAAATTGATGCTTAGATGCGATGGGTTAAACTACATGGAAATAACCCCAACGGAACCCTTCGGAATAGGGCTTATGGGTTGAAATCACTGGAATGGAGAAGAACTAGAAACGACTTGCTAATGGTATTCAAATTATTGAAAAACTTAGTGAAAATCAAAGGCAGATGACTTTTTCCGTGTGCTAGCCACTCTAACTCAAGAAGACAAGATGTCATCTCACACATACATTTGCCAGGACCTCAACTCTTAGATCAAAGTTTTTGCGGCAATAGAATTTGCTGATCAAGGTTCCAATCTACCTATTTGCGGAAAAGTCTCGCAGTCAATATTACAAGTTTAAGCGTCAATGTGGAGATTTTGGTCAGAGTTTTCGAATTAGTTTGTAATTTGCTATATATGAGCATTATAACGAAATGATGTTTGTGTCTGTTGCATTTACTTGGTTTAGTTTTAATCCGATAGTTCTAAAGTTTTATTGTTGAAATGTGCTCGCCTTCACGCGTCAACCGACATAAACAATAAACAAAGCTTCACGCGCCGCTCAGACTGAACGAGTGTCGCCACGCTTGTGACAGAACATTCCTTATCAACTAAAACTAGCATAGATGTGACAGAACATTCTAAATCACTAAACTGGCTGTTCCTACGATTAGCTCGGATGGATGTGATAACTGCATGCAGGGGATTAAGCTGGCCACCAGGGCACACCCTGTAGTAAGATAAAAATTTTGCAAGGTAAGACCCAGCTCAAAACACTCTCCTTTGGTACGACACTCCTCTCCATCTCCCACCCTACCTACCATCTTACCTCTTACAACTCATACAGCCTCGTGCCAATTCTAGTGTCTCAACTCTTCAGCCTCGTGCCCTTTATCCCGTTTTCCCGAAAAATTCTCCTTTTTCTCCCAACAATTGCCATTGAGGCAGGGTGAGGAGGTGTTTAGAGCTTTTAAACGGAAGAAACCCTGAAAAGTCAGCAACCAAGAGCTTCGTTGACAGAGGCAAACGCGACATATTTCGTTGGGAATCCCCAGCGTACGGAGTGCCCTGCAGCTCACAAGGCCAGATTTGTTACTTGATCTGCCAGCTGTTAACAGTTTCGACTAAAATCTGGCCTATTTCTTGAAAAGTGGGGCAGTACGGTGCAAATAGTACTGGCTACCAGCACTAGTTTTCTTTCTACATCCCCGGCTGAATTTCATTTCAAGGTGTAATTTAGATGGTACGAAATGAGAAATACCACATGGTTTGATACTCATTCGCGGGAATCGTTGTAAATTTTCAGGGAAGTCCAAAAGTGAGCCCGTCGGTTTCACTTGAACGTCTCTCAAAAGCTACTGGCCCGAAGAGAGTTCTTTCTTCTTCAAAGCTCGTGGACGCTTCAAATGAGGTGAGTTGTTACCACCAATGTTGAGATAACTGATCTCCTACTTTTTTGCTTTTGTGTTTAATTTGCTGCCAGCTTATATACTATACTTCCGTCACACTTTTTGAAAATTGTTTCCTCGATTTTTTAGCGAAGAAAATCCTCCACATCAAGTATTCAGCATACGGTAGGATCTTGGGTAACTGGTCTGACTAGACTAGTGTTGGGTGTTCGAACTTTAGAGGCTATTAAATTTCATAACAGTGGTTTGAGAAGTGGGTTTCTTAGAGTGAAAAACCCAAAAAAGGATACAGAAAGGACATATTCTTTCCCTCTGTACATCAGTCGATAATAAAGGTATTTAGGAGCACTTAAATTTCGAACACCTTGTTCCTCTGCTGCTAGACGCTGCGGCTGTCGTTCATCATTTCATCTGACTAACAACGCCTCTTCTACTATGCTTTTCTAACGAAGCCTTTCATTTCTATGCTTACCACAATCTTACAATCACCACCGCTTGAGATTTATTCTCATCATCACATTAATCATAAATTTCTTTTCCTTCAGTAGTAACATTTTAGCCCAAAATGTCTCGCGAGGCTTCAAATCTGTCACAGGCAAGTTCGGAGAAGGGGGAGAAGCAGGAAAAGGAAAAGGCACCCGCTGAAAAACCCGCTGAGAAGAGTCCCGAAAAGCCGGAAAGTGTGATGGATAAAGTAAAGAAGTTGCAAGAGGTGAGTATTTTTTTCGACATTCAAAAGAAACTGAGTCTGCGCCCCTAAAGGCGGCAAAATTTTTTGCTGGCTCGAAGACGCAGTCTGTGATCACCTAATGTGCAGAATTCCTTTATTTTGCAAGATAGCACGGCTTAAAAGTGAGTAGCCATATGTCGGCCACCAAGATCGGGCTCCACCCATCAAGACAACCCTTCCCCTTTCTGTTCCATCTCCCAACCGATGCCTTGGCGTCTCTGTCTCTCACACTCTTTGTCATCTGCTTCTCTTTTGTGCGCCCTCTCTTCGCCGTATGCTTATAACCAACAGGGATCCCATTAAGGTCATTCTCAAGAATTTGTTTTCTTTTTCCACCTTCCCCCAACCTAATTACCACCTACCCTTTTCTTTCTGAAACTCGTCCCAATTTTCGATCGCGGGCTGCGTCTTCAAGGAGGCTAGTGTACTGCTATTTGGTCAATTATCAGAATGAATGAATACAATCAAATTTGAGTGATTCCTGTATTTCAGTCGGCATCCGCGATGACCCCGTTGTCTCCAACGCTTACAACCATTCCGAGTGGAATGGATGAAGGAACCGAACAGGAATACCTTCGACTTCAAGTGAAAGATTTGTCTGAGAAACTGGAAACTTTAAGGTAATTCATAGCGGATTCTTTCATGTTTCCTTATTGCTCTTTGACCTTTTTCCAAAGTTTTCAACAGTTTGTTGACACAAATTTAGAAAATTTGTGAACAAGGATTGGGATTAGCGTATTTCGTAGGATAGATACCAGATGAACCGCCTCGGCAACCTGTCAATTTTTCTTCTAGTAAATACGGCTTCTTTGTGCAGGATAAACGCCAAACGACGATCATGCCGAAGGCTGTCGATTATGAACGAAGTAAAATCCAGCTCCAAGCATTGATGGAACTGAAGTCGAAAATGGCGGATCAGCTTCTCGACCTACAGCGACAACTTCAAGAAGCGAGAAAAGTGATTTTTGTTTTTTTTAACATTTTCTTATGCCTAGATACAGTTTTACTCGATATTTCTTTACGCATCCTCCGAGCATGCCATCGACACAGCTCGGCTCCTGTCACGTTTTCGGCTGAAGTGCTGAAACCTTCATTTTTTTTTACATCAGGAAGCTCTGGAAAGTCGTGAATGGAAAGAAGCGAATCAAGACGAGTTAAGTTCGGCCGCCGAGCAGTTAGAAATGGCTACGATTGACAAGGAGATGGCTGAGGAAAGAGCCGAGGCGCTGCAGTCTGAGGTGTGCTACACTTCCATTCTATAGTGGTTTTTCAAACAAAACTACGGTACAGATACTAGCATTTCTGCATTGCTGTGTTCTCGTTAAAATTAGCTCTCTTATTTTAGCTGGACTCATTGAAACTTCGAAACGAAGAACTAGAGGCGGATCTTGAAATTCTTCGTGAAGAAATGGCTGCAGGTGGAGGTGGCGTCATCAGTGAAGGAAATAGTGTACAACTGAAGCAACTAGAATTGCAGAATGAGAGACTGAAGGAAGCTCTTATAAAGTAGGTTGATTTTTTTGGGTGTTCGGCTGTTAAGGTGACTGATTGTGGGACAGAAAGAGGATCTCAAGGGAGTGGGCACGATGGCTGGGGGGATGGGGTTGCTGCCAACGTCATTGGGAAAGCATCTCATTCCACTTAGCTCTTTCACCAAGTGACGTTGGCAGTAACCCAGCCAACCCGCAGCAATCGTGTCCACTGCTGTTAAGTAGCGTACATACTTTGCAAGTGTGGAGAATCAGCGAGTCGAGGAAATGTGCGAAAAAGAATGTGAACGAATCGATCCAGAGAACCTGTGATCTGAAAGAGTCCACTATGAGCTCATGGGCGGGCCCGTTGATTTCCTTCTAGTCCATTGTGGATGAGTCGCGAGGATCGCAATTTCTTTTGATTGGTGAATAAGCATTTCTACACAAGCATTCTCCCGCATCGCGCTTTCTTACAAGTCACGCCTCCTGCGCATTCGCATAGTGAGGATGCCGTCTAATGTATTACGTGGTTTTATTTATCCCTTCTCTATTTTTTTTCGGAACTATGCGTGGGAACACCTTGAAGTATAACTAATACTTTATTAACAGCGGACCTTGTTTCTGACAATGTTATGTTGTCCGGGCGTAGAAGAGCTTCAGTTGTCCCCTCAATTTCTAGAATTTCTCTTACTGATTAAGTGGATTTATTGAGATTCGCAATTCTTGGCTATTGAGTGATATTAATAAGTTTACAGATTGCGCGATATCAATGCTGCAGCACAGGCTGAAAAGCAGGCAGCGGTACGAGAAGCAGAAGTTCTCAGAACGGAGAATGTCGAACTTGTGAGAGCCGCTGAAATTGCAAGAAAGACTGCTCTCGATTCGGACATGCGCATTCATGACTACCAAGAGCAGGTATTATATTTTTCCATTGGAAACTGGAAATGACTTACTAACTACTGTGATGGAAAATTGATAGAAAGAAAAAATCGAGTTTTTGGAATTATTCTGGATAGAAGCTCACACCAGTCATCAGGATTCAGCGAACCGTAGTTGAGGATTGTAAAGGGTTATTATGGTTATTCATTTTCGAACCGAATGCTCTTGGGAATCACTAAATTACTACTTCCCGAAATGTGCTCAAACTGAAAGGCTTATTCTGCGGCATGATCACAAACGCGACATTCGTTCTTATAACCAATTGCTCGTTTTGGTGACATGCCCCTCTAGTACCAAAAGTAAATAGGCTTGCATGCTGGGCTTATTCGGGGTCCTAATCAGGAGTATGATCCTCGAAGCTGGTCATGCTACATCCGTGGTTTGAACCCTCCCCTGCCCCCTCTCCCCTTTTTACCCACCAATGCAAGTTTGCAACGGATACAACGGACTTGGTGAAAGAGATGGTAGTATCAAAGGCATCAGCGCAAAGAAAGTGATTGTTTTGATCGTGGCCCAAGAGATGCCAAAGTTCTGCAAGACGAAAACAATATTTTGGGATAGCAAGACAGTAAGAGTTGAATAGTGCCTTCGTTCCGACTTTTGTTCCTCCTTTCGAAAATCTGGGTGACGCTTTTGTCCACATGCCTGGGTCTGATTCCCGTCAACTTTAAGGTTTTCAAGTTTGCTATTTTGTTACCGTAACCGTATTCATCCACACAGCGTTGAATCCTGATGCCTAGTTTAGCGCGTTGTCCAAAATGGGGTAATATAGTGGTGAAGTTTTTGTGCGGTTTGAAAGTCTCTTTGCACGACGCTTTCGTTGATTAACTGGAGTGTGACTGGCATGCGTAGCGGCTTGCTAGATTGTTAGACTTATAAGTTTTCTTGTGTACAGTTATGTGTCCAGTGTAATGGTGAACGTTATAGGCTTTTTTTGCAGATAGTAGAACTTCAAGCATGGGAGGAGGTGGGCTAGGTCTTGTGCGGTCTTTTTCTATATACTAAATGCTTTTTTGGCGTACTTGTGTTTTTTATGCGATTCGAAAGCCCATGGAATATGTTTATCCAGATTTTCGTTCAAAAATTAATATTTAACCTTCCCGCTGTGCATGATCGTCTTGGTTGTATTAAATGCTAATTTCTGGTAGTCAATGAAAGAAAGAAGGAAAATGTCTCAGTATTTCTGTTTTCAAGATCGAGGCTGCTATGGGAGCCGAGGAGATGGTGATGAACCTTGCCAACAAAAATATGGAAATGGAAAATCAAATCAGGTAAGTTGTTGATAAGGTTGACTCTCAAGTGCTCCAGGCCCTAGTTAGGAATCCGCCTTCCATATCTGCTGCGGGAAGCTGTTCGGCTTGTAGAGGCATTATGCGGTTTCGTTTGCTGCTCTTGTACTTCATGTGAACTAAAAGGTCTACCCTTGGTCAAACCCGCAAACTCCTGCGAAGCTGTGAAATAAGTGGAGTGCGCAATTTTGGTTGCATGAGTCTGCCGGTCTTCACAATGTCCCTTCTACAAGCTTAGCTGAATACCATCTGGTGCCCCACCAAGCCCAACTGCCCCTGCGCCTGCTGATACCCTCTTTGCAGAGAATCGCGGGGTTTTTTTTGATGGAGCGTAATCAAACTCCGCAAGAAAGTGTTCATAAAGGGGAGTCACGGTAGGTGGGCAGTTTTGAGGTCCACTCATGACTTCACCTCATAACTACTGAGCTAAAAGGACCATTTGTCCGATAATCATGTTCGCTGTGTGTTGCCCTCCCAGAAAGTATGCTCTTCCTTTCGTCACCCTGTTGAAAGAGACCAGCAGCTTATATTGCAAGCAGTGCAAAACATTCCGAAAAAGGTAGCCTCTATGACCTTCTTTGAAAAATCAATGAAGAGTTCTCATTTTGGCAGTAGATTCCCAGCAGTGAAGGAATCGTTTGATTTTTTGACCCAAATATAGCCGAGAAACGTGCAAAGTATTAAGACCTGGGCAATCATGGTTCCCACTTTTGTTTTATCGTAACTTTCTGTAACCTTTCTGCAGGCAACTTGAAGCTGACAGAGACGAACTGGAAGCTCATCGCGACATGGATGAGCAAATGCTTGAGGAACAGAAACTCGTTGAAAAAGCGTTATTGGGAGAAATCGAGGGTCTTCACGTGAGAATTAGCGAGGCAAGTTTTCAGTACATGCAATTCTATAGAATAAGAAAAATGCCTCCTGAATACTACCCGTCCACGCTTTGCATAAAAAGATATGCTCAAAAATAGCACAATGTTGGGGATATTATTAGCTGATTGTTTTTTTTTAATTTTATTGAGCATC
>MU913714.1:0-24962 GCA_036418165.1 Cooperia oncophora | reverse complement strand
GAATTTCTTCAGATTGACCCGTACGCTAAATCGTACGGCAGCCGTCAATCTTAGGGGGGAGGTGTTGGGGACACTGTGATCTACTACATGTAGGTATTTGATCTGGCATTGTTATAGATCTGCCTGGTTTGACTAGGGAATTTGACCAGGCAGAACAGTATATAAACGGGTCATTTTGTTAGATGTCATTCTACTGTCTTCCAATAAATATTCTGCTGCTGCTGTATTCTCAAGACACAACAAAAACGTGGCTGACCCTGCCTCGCAGCCCACTCCCCACACGGACGGGCAGTTGTTGGTGAAGGGTGGAGAATTTTGAGAAAAAATACAACGGAAAATCGTAAGGAAGTTGGCAGTTGAGGAGAATGGTATAATAGGTAGGACGATGGATGAGTAGTGGAGTCTAAAGGTAGTGCTCTGTTCCTGACCCTTTCTCCACTCTCTCTCAACCAAGAGGGAAGTTCGAAGAAGGTGTGAGAGTCGCATTGACGAGTGATTTTCTAATTCAACAAAATCAATAGGAACACAGTGAATCAATCAGTCGACAGATCACACTCTCTCTCACTGACCGTACGGGACATGGCGTGACTTCCATGAAAAACCGAAGCAATGTTCCAGGGAGTTCCTAGCACAAGTCACACTGCATGAAGTCCCTTCGGCAACATACTTGTGGAACTTTCTTTGGCAGAACCACAGCGACGCCCTGCACAAACGTCACTGACAGAGAGAAAGACTGCTGAAGTTCCGTCAGCCCTACCGTAACCACAGGGGGGATTACCGTGCGCAAAGAGGTTCTACTAGAAGTAATGGGTACCTAGGCACATATGTCCCAGTCAAGTCACGAGCACTTCTTGTTGTCGAGCAGACCAATTCCATTCGACCAAAAGAACTCGAACACCCCTCTCTTTGATCCCACGGACAGGCCATCAGTTGTCCCAGTGTCTGAAGACGTGTATTTTTGAAATTTACGTGAGAGTGGTTATACTCTGGACTTTGTTTCCCTCAAAAGAAGAACTTTTGGTGGCTTTGCTAAATTTACAGCAGTTTAGCTCATTCATTTATCCCAAGCATTTGCGAAGTTCCTCTTATCAGTCAGCAGATGCGGTCACACCCAGGCACTTTAAATAACCTATCATGCAAAGATCGCCAGGGGAAAGAATTCATCAACCCTGCTATCAACATGATAGCACTAAAAGTACTAGTTGACGGGGACGAGCTCGTAAACCGGGCTAGTTCTCAAGTTCTTAAGATCCAAGATTTGTGTAGCAAGCCCGAGGGAGGGGTGCGTTCAAACAAGATGAGGCGCCATTCGGGCTTGTAGGGGTAAAAAAAGTTTCCAGCGAAGTCCACAGGCCACTTTATGGGAACCTGTAAACCCAAGTGGCCCATTGTACCACTTTGCAACTTCACAGGATCTTGCATGTCGCACCAAAATGAAACTTGTTAGGTAAAGGCACTAAAGAAAGTCCAAACTGTCTTTCCCAACCGAACAGCGCCCAGAAAATGATTCAGCTCCCAAAGAGCTATGAGGGTACAACTATCAAAATACGCTACCTGGGTTTATTCAAAGCCTTCACTGTTCAGTAATTATACTTAAGGACATTTCTGCAACTGCCATCACGCCACTCATTCCGAACAGATGATGGTAGAGTTAGAAAGATTATCAGCGCGAGGTTTCACGTGGCCAACACACCAATACATGTGACGAACGCACGAACAGAGGTCGTGACGCTATGGTCCCCCCTATGTGGAACTAAACTTGCTGGTGAGTCTACCTCAAACCGGACCGGATTAAACTGCCGACATCAAAAGTGCACCTGCACCCTGGGAATGCTAGATGTTCTCGATACGGCGTGGAAGAAACCAATAAGTGCAAAAGGCCTCCTAGACATGGATCTGGGTTAATGGGAATTCGTATGAAGAGAAAGTGGGGGAAGCAGGGGTGAGAGGTACTTTCATGGGAACGTCAGGTTGAAAACGGAGTGTGAAATCGTTCTCGACAGTGAGAGAGCGGTTTTGTAGGTTAAAGGAATCCAGTCAACGGTTATTAACTCGCTGCAAGAGTCCGGGATTTCCTGGTCGCATATTGTGGCTGACAGATTGAAGGGAGGAAACTAAGGAAGAGGCAAGAGAGAAGGAAGGAAGGAAAAGAAAGAAGGAGGAGGAAGTGTCAGACAGATACCCTGGGACCGGGAGCTCTCCCTATAGGCATTCCTATCTCCTGGAGGGTTCCAAGGGCGACCTTTGCCCTAAATTCTTCCTCATGAATCAACCCGGAAAATTGCCTCTAAACCAGATATCAAGAGCTGTCTGGCCGATTCAAACGCCGCATTATTCACAAAGGAACCTGAATCATACCTGATTCATAGGAGGGATGACTAAAGTTCCACAGAAAAAGTGCTTACGTTTTGATGACATGAGGCCAAAGTCAACAGCGCACCTAGGGTTAAATTTAGAACAGGGTTACGCGTACTTCGTCCCCACGGAATCGATTCCTGTCCGCAACACTATAAATCTCAGAACAGGCGTGCTGGAACGTGCAATAGACGGACTTGCTATTGAGCAGGTTCCTTTACCCCACTATTTATAGAAGGCGATACGACTGGGATTGGAAGCGTCTACATTACAAAACCAGATGAATAAGGAGGTTTTCGGGGCTTTGGCGCAAGTCAAAAACTTTTGGGAAGCGCAACACATTCCACATTCATTCAGGATCATAATGGGATTTGAAAAGCGATCTGACAGGGGCAGCCGAAGTAGTGTTCTGCCTTGGCCCCATCATTCGAGTTTCGTACATATCACCGACCGAAGGGCTCGTTTGACCGTAGCAGGAGCGGATCCAAGATACAACCCTCGAATCGCTCGCACAGAACTGCGCCAGCTGTCACTGCACCACCTCTGCCCCGAGCAGAAGACTATGCTGAAAATCATAACACCGTGCAACTGGTCGTATACTAGACTTGATGGGAGAGCAATGGAGTGTGGAGGGTACTGGTCAAAACTAGTCGTAGATGGGCGAATAAGTGACAAAATCTGATTAAGATTGAAATTGACAGTGTACTATTTGTATATTTTTAGCGTTTATAGCGAAAATAACTCATGATTCGCGTCACAAGACGGGACAAAGGTAGCAATTTACCCAACACTGTGCAGTCAACAGGATGACAACTTTCATTCAAGTCAACACTGAGCAGATCATATGCCTCAGTGGGATGTTCTGCTCTCAGAAAACCTAGCTTTCCGATCCCTTACCGTTCTTCAAAAGCTAGCAGGGGGCGTGCTAGTGGGTTGGGATTGGCGCAGCGCCAGATCCTTTTTCACCACTTGCAGTTGCAGAAGCGATGCAAGCGACAACATTTGGAGGAGAACGGATTGGCACCGCGCCAAGGCCAACCCCCTAAAACGCCCCAAACCCGCAGCGGACAAGAATGTAGATTCACTGTCTCCCTGCTCAAGAAGGGAGGACCTTTTCTATCTTGGATTTTGTTCCACTAGGGGACTGATCTCTATCAAATCATTGAGGTAGTAGAGTAAAGATTATCGGCGCTTCAAAGGCCACCCAATAAGGCTTCGTTCACCTTTAGTTCTGCTAGGTACTCCCTCGCCGCCTAGCCCGAAAGGATTAAGGAAACCAAAGAAAGTTCAGAGATCGACTAGATTTCTAGAGCAGATCCATGGGTCAAATGCAAACTAGTTCCATTTGAGGCAACTTTTACCTCTTTCTTCTGCGGGCGTTCGTTCGCGGTTACAACCGGTATAATAACCTTCGGGGGGGGGGGGGCACACCTGGAAGCGCTTGTCAATCAAATCCTGTAAGCTACATGTGAATAGTGGACAACCTTCTCAACACCTTCTAAGCATTGTTATCACCTGTAAGCTTGTCATACTTGTCAGGATGACTGGTCCAGTCTTGAAAAAACGGAGAAATGGCGTTCCAACAGTGTCAGAGGCATTTGCCAAGTTTGCCAGAAGCTTGCTAGTACCTGACAGGAATTTCAGGAGTTCCTGACTGAGTCGCGATAGTGAGAGGGCAAAAGCAGAGACAAAACCTCCTCGGATATTAGCGCCAATTAATGATTACAATGTCACAACTATTTCAGAAGAAAGCCTTGTGCGTGGGATTTCCCTGAAATGCTGATCAAGTGGCTCATTTAGTCCTATTTTCTTCATTTTTGTTCAGTCATTGATGAACTAATTAGTAATTACCGGAATAACGAGTGATGAATAAGCGGGGGCATGCGTGAATATTTGAAGGAATCAGAGATTAATTCATATGAGGCGCTTCTTTGACCGCTTTATGATCGCCAGCTAGTGACGATGGCCTGTTTTTGATTTCTAGAAAATTTTATTTGCATCAAGTGAGCAAATGAATAAACAGCCAGTAACACCGAAGTCGCAGAGCGCATGACGTCTTTTGTGGAAAAACGTTTGCATGTGAATGGCAACTGAATTGCAGACATTTTGTCATGCAATTCGTGACATTTCCTATGAAGACAACTACAAACAACATCAGGAGTAGGACTGCAACGGGTGGGGCATGCTGCAAACTGTTGTCCACGTACACGGAACATTCTAGAAGTCATGCATATTCTTGTAAAACTACTAAATGACATTTCCTTGATTTTGTCGACCGGGGCACATCGAACGTTTCGGATCCCCAGTGGATTGCCATTTCTGGTAAGTGTTTCTTAGGTGCTCAGTTTAAGTCGTTATACTGTAACTTGTGCAGCGCGTGCAGCAATAAATACCCGGAAAGAAATTGTTAAGATTACGCGGTTCTGCAAAAGTTTTGGTCACTATAGAGGAGGGAGAGGGGACTGCAGTTGACCATCCCATTTTTTGATTGTTGGTTCTTCCCAGTCAACGCCCCCCCCCCCTTACATTAGTCGGCGACGTTGAGATGTCTACCTTCCACATGCTCGGCGGCAAAAATATGATCGGCCACTTGTGGAAGGTAGGGGTGAGGGGGTCGCCTCGATGGAGACATTTCGGAGAGGGGCTGGAGAGCGTCATACATGGCAAAAAATTTCCCTGACCCCACTGTGTGTCTTGTTTGAAACGCCACTGGTGCGAGAGGATTAAGTTGTGAACGGGAATTCTTGTCTAATCCCAGGGTTGGTGAGCATCTCCGGACTTCGGCGCAGGTTCGGTTTTGGGAGGGGTGGGGGAGGGGGGGGGAGGGAACGGTAGGGCGAGAGGAAGTTTGAATAGCCCACCTAGTAAAGAACTGTAAATGCCTAGAACCAATGTGGTTCACTTGTCCCATTACGCAGAATCACAAGAATCTACAGGTCTCGGCAAAATAAAACCGAGTTAACATGAAGTAACAAAAGGAACTGCAAAAGTGCCAAACTGCCCCTCCCAAACGTACAGCTATCGAAATTTCTTGTGTAAAGCGAAATCCTACTCCAAACTAGGAGACTACATTTTTCTAAACGTTTACAAGTGCCATTAGTGGTAGGTAGTGGTAGGTAGTCTTGAGTGCTCTGCAGGCCGCACCCCTGGTATACAGTAGACCATTAGGTAAAAAGCAATCGGTAGTATTTGGCAGCTTCACATGGAATCGCAGGACTCTGTAAAATGGCCTGCTTCATGTACAGGAGTTTATGCTGCTGTGCCCCCCCACCCCTCCCCCTGCGTAGCGAGAAAGTGCAATACTACTGCCGGCTTCAGCTAGACGAGTCGACAAAGAAACCACGGAACAATTCTATAACTCCAGGAGACTTTATCACTGAAAATAAGGAAATTCTGAAATATTTGATTGTTTTTATATGAGATAATTCAACGCCTGAAAGTGGACATTTAGTCCATGTTTTCAATGCTTTGTGGATTGAATACTAATCCGAACTCTAGATTATAACCTATTTTTGGCCATGATTTTTCACATGATTCGGTCGTGCAGGTATCTGCTCGTGTGACCGGAAATGCACTGAATCATTGGAAAGTTCGGCATATATTGGGCTGATCAGCACCAGTTTGCCACTCACTCCCACTTCCGCATTGTAATCGTTTTCGGCAAGTTTCTTGTCACATGACAGTACAGCATTGACGAAAAAGTGGCGCTACTCGACTCTGCCGCAAGAGACTTCCTTTGCTAAAGAATGGACGTCTGAGGGAAACAGTAACTAGGTTACTTCCTTGTTTTTGTCCCTCCCCCTAATGTTTTCCATTATTAAATTAGGGAGGAGACCTGAGTCACGGAGGCTGAGGAGGTGCAGTAGCAAGTGATCCGCTTACCAGGCGCGGTCCAGGATCGCTGCCACCCAACCTAACGGAGCCTTCTACCCTTCGGGAAGTAGATTGGGCGTCCTATTCGTTCGGTAGGACAAGAACAGTGACCTGTACATCGGCTCGCCCGTAAGTCATTTTATAGGCCATATCGGATTCAATGAGCCTCTACGGTACTGAATGGAAGTGGGGTGCGTGCCGCATCCCAGAAAGGAAATGCTTCCTTCAACTGTGAAAGCTTCATCCTTGTATACCCGGTTACGTTTCTTGAACAGTGTGGTCGAGATATAAACCGAAGGATGATAAGTGAGTAATCAGTGAAGAAAAAAGTGATCATTTAAATATTCCTGGATAACACCCCCGGATTGGACGAGCATTCGAAGAGGCGAGACATTGTTGTGCAATCGAGGGGCCAGACACGATGAGAGAACAGGAGGATGTACTGGAAGATGAGCGAGAAGGAGAAGGACAAATGAACGAGCGTCACACTTGTGTTCATAGGTGTAGGACCCCGAGCAAATCGCGGATCCATTGAGGCGACTCTAGTTCGTTCTTCTACGGGTCGACTCACGACCACTGGACCCCCGTCCGTCCGCTAACGTGGGGCAACTTAGAAGTTTTGGACGGGATTGCACAAGGAAGAGGTTGTAACTACCAAGTAATCTCAAATTAGTATTGATTTTCGCCGTTTTCGTGAAGAATCCATCGCCTACCGTAATCTCTACATTCCTCTGACTTTGAATCGGAACCACTCCAGCGTGCAAATGGCAAGGGAAATAAATTAAGTTGCATACAGCCTTTTCTGCATAGAGATTTAGTGCAGGTAAGCTACTGAAACGAACTTACTTGGAACAACCAGCGATGCTGCGAGGGTGTGAAATGGCTTATGCAACTGTTCGGATAATGAGCTTGGACGATTCATGCAACATAAAATGGCTGCACTTAGTCAAATAGAAAAGCCCACGGCAGTGCATCTGCACCGGCAGGACTGCACCATAACAGGGCTTTCTGATTACATAATTACAGCTGTATCTAGTCGGGATATGTTCGAATGTGAAGGTTAAATTCATAGTCGATCACAAGTCCGCTCTAGGAGAACACACTTGTAAAAAGGAGGCGAAGCGATCTCAGAAGATAGAAGTGTTGCCGCTTTCACTTAAAAACACCACTAGGGATTGTCACGTGGGCGGAGTTGGGGAACGACGCTACTGGCGCGACTCTCCTTTTCCCGCCTTCTTTGCTGTCAATATGACGCGGGAGGAGAGCCAATGACGTCCTCTCCTTGCTGCGCCATCGCCTGCCAATCCCTTAGCAATAGCCTCAGCTTTCCCAATTTGCTCAATTAAGAATAAGCTGTAAGAAACAATACTGACAGAAACAAGGCAATGGTTATAACAAAGAACTTTTGATGCGTAATATCCGCAGAAGCAGGATTAGCCAAAGGTACCGTTACTGCCAAGAACGCTTCCAAGGACTGAATCGCTTGTCGTCTACAGCAACTTCAAAAATGTAAAGGGAGAAATTTCGAAGTTGGTTGCGCTAGCTCAAAACTCAAATTTTTGGGCGCAGTTTGGCTTGGGAAGGGCACTAGATGGGGCCCAACTAGGCTTTTTCTGCAGTATGTGGAGACCTGTAAGTTCCTGTGACCCCAAGTGGCTCATTGTGTTCACAGCTTCGCAGGCTTTTGGGGTCTAACCAAAGTGAGGTCTTTTAGTTAACATGAACAAGCAAGATGAAATTGCGAAAGTGCAAAATACCCCCTCCAAGCCCAACAGAGATGAATTTTCGCGTCATACAAGGCGGTATATTTTATTTCTGATGGTGCATTTCCTTTTCGTACATGTCCTTTAAACGGGAACAAAGCAAGTTTTGTTATCCCTTCTCCGTAGGAAAAGGAGGTGCCAAAAATATCTTCACCAGCATGGAAAGAGGTGCCAAAAATACCCCAAAGACCAAAAAATGCTGGGGAAAATGATAAAAATACCATATAATAGGATCGCTCTTTGGTCAACAATTTCGAAATATCACCGCCTCCCACTGATCGTTCGCTCGACAGCCGACTGATAACGCAATTTGGGCTAAATATAGCAATTATGCTGTAGATCTTTGTCATCACCTGTTTAACCACGCGACTTTGCTTACAACTGTTTAAAGAAAGGGGCTAAGTCACGGGTAGGGGTATTTCATCCATTTTAAATGTGGTTATCAAAATTAGCTATCGACTAGATAACAACTCGTGACAGATAAATTGTAAGGAGTACATTAGAACCTATATTAACTTACTGGGGGTTCTCCACGGAAATGCGAGATCTCGCTCACTAGTGGGCCACAGGAGAACCATCTCTTCCAAAAATTGCCCTCTGCAAACCTATACAGCCTGTGGGAGGTTAAGATCCTCACAAAGCAATACAGCCCTGTGGGAGGTGGGAAAGTAGAGCAATCTCGCTTTTCTAATGGATTTTGCGTACAAGTTGGGGTCGTTACGAAGAAAACGTTGCCATGGACTGCTCCGAACTGCGCATGCACTTCCATCCGTACCTATTTACGGCTCTCTCTCAGACATGCACTACGGCCAAAGTGAGTTCAAGCAGAAAAAGGAAAATTATTAGTAAGTCGAGGCCTGTGAAGTGGGGGATAGAAGAAGTTTTACTTACCTAATGCGACAGCTGCAATAAGAACTTTTACTGCTATTTTCCAAAAAAGAAAGGCGTTGCTTCTCAAGTTGGTTTGACGAAACCCAAGGGAAGCCATCAAACCTAGAACAACTATTTACATGGATGGACCATTACGGCCCATTACCTCCCGGATACGTTACCCGTGAGATCTTTCATTCGCCACTGGAGTGGAACTGGGGAGAGTGGGAAGACATATCACTCTTTCTCATTCAGCATTTCTTCCAATTACTCTCCCCAAGAATCTTTTATGAACATCTGAAAGGTTTTCGATAGCCACATGAGCACCCAAGAATCGATTGCTGGGGCTCATCTGGAGCGCCTGATGCAGCCTTCTGTCCTTTTGCATGCACTTTTCGGTAGTGCAGCCTGCTACAACGGAAGCTTTTTGCGAAAAGCACAATGCATAGTTTTTCGCAATTTAGGCAAAAGGTCATTCGTCGCAGAGTTTTGAACGCCCGTCTATGTCTAGCCCGTTCCTGGCACGATTTGCCCAGGGGAACAATTGTTGGAACATGCTGCATGTGCACCAAAATGGGAGAATTAATAGGGAACTCATGAACTGCAATATAATTTATGAGCAAAAAAGATGAGGAAAAAAGGCCTAGAGTGAGGAAAGACCATTTTCGTTCAACATTGCCTCAGAGGTCAAGTCGGGTCCGGCTGATATCAGGACAGAAAAAGTTAGCATGGATTAAGAGGGCTTGGGGAAGTTGCCGTAGTTTTCGCGCCCTCCCCTGGAAAGGTTTCGCTATAGAAAGTACTGCCTCTCATAAGCCCTTTGTTCATTCTTCGTGGAGAGGTTACTTTCTGCTTGAGTATGGAAGAGGAAGAAAAGGGAGGTTCAGGTTGAACTATTGGCCAAAAGCCGCTTCTTTTACCTACAGATCGGGAGAAAAGGAAGATGTGCACAGTTTCCTTAGGAAACTAATAAATCAAATGACAGTCATTGGGGGGGGGGGGGGAATTTCAGTGTCCTCTCGTCATATATTTCCCACCGCCTACCCGCAATTTCCGCTTTTTACTTGCCAATCGACGGATCGGTTTGGACGTGCGCGCCAAGGCCTCCAGAGATGCACAATGGCCAAAACCACAGAAAATCGACAAGGAAGTGTAGTAACTATGCCTTGATTGAACCTCCTTCACGCGGATATTTGAAATCTGCTTGAGGCTATTGAAAGTGACTCATCCAGAGTCCTTCTTTCCAATAAAATTCCTATTAGTATGCCCAAAGCTGAATATCAACTGGGAACGGCTAACGGAATCTACGATGGAAGAGATACAGCGAAGACCCTGCCATCGACGGATCAGCTGTTTGGAAGCTTGGCCAAAACAGAATGTCGCTAAGCGTCCACATAAGAAAACGTTTACTCGAGGACGACAGTTGCGGTAGCAGGCAAGTTTCCGCAAGCGAGCACTTGTCGCCGTTCTCACGACTAAGCCGTGGAGCGCCTCTGAGTGCAGACATGAACTATACAGAAAGAACTGCGAAGGTGTGATTCCTCCCAGGGGTTTTGCAGATTGTACTGCCTGTCACCGATTACAATAATCACGGCGCAATTTTTCACAGGAATAAAATCTCAAGAGAAAACAAAGCACCCAAGTGATTGGGATTAGGACTTTGTGACTGGTGCGCTTTGCGCTCCGCTTTTGAATTTCCGACGTCACCTGCGTGGTAGTTTGTACAAGGCATTGTATCCTTGAGAAAGACCGCAATGGTTACGACGCAGAACTCTGGCCGTAATAAAGTAGGGAGTTTGTGACCGCACAGATCAAGACCAGAACAGCAGTAAAACCAACTAAAATGGCTAGTGATGTTTGGTGGAGGACAAGTATGTCCACTCAATAACAAAGTGACATCATGGGCAATGCCCTGTAGATAAAGTTCATATTTACCTGATAATATCGATGTTTCTGTGGGCAGAGACAACAAAAATGACTAAAACAAGAAGCACATCCTACAGTGTTACTTAATGGTCATCAAAAAACACGCCAAACAGCATAGAACGATTTCAGGGGCTAATTCGCCGAAGGAAAGAAGTTGGCAAAGAAATGATGACGAAAGCAAGGTAAGAAAGATAACGTGCTCGATGGTGAGGGCTCTGAAATCACCTGTTTTCAGATCTTTGGTAAGCTTGTGAAGGTTTGTGATTTCTGACGGAGTGTCATAACTTGTATTACTGTGACGTTAGAGGTTTTGGCACAACAAGCCGAATGAAGTAATATTCTGAGGCTACAAGTATTGAGGAGTTAGGAAAGCAAAGTTAGGGACCATCTAAGAACACTAGCAGAACCGATCCTAGATGGGCCGAGATAAAGAGTCAAACGAGAATAGCCAGGGAACATATCTCAACCCCTGGTTCAGAAGTTAGCGATATCTGCTCCATAATCAGGGCACGTCCTGCCGTTTGGGGAAACTTTTCAAAAAACGACCCCTCCCTCGAAATTGCCTTCACTGGTACTCTCACATAATCCCCTTCACCATCTCCCGTACAATCTACCATCTTCCTGGATTCTCCCAACATCTTTCAACTGTTCTAAAGTTTGTTCTAAAAGCAATCTGAGTAAAATAAGATTCCGAGGCGAAAAGCATGACAAGGAATTATCTAAGTACAATCTCAAAATCGTCCCTGGACTGAGGTAAAAGGTTAAATGAAAGGACGAGCAAGAAAACTTCTCTACTCCAGGTTCCGCTGATACTGGCGGGATCTTTATTATTTATAATCAGGGCACATAGAGGAACCAATAGTTGCCCCTCGCTTGGGAGTCAGAATGACAAGGTGCTCTGAATGACGGTCCTTCTTATAAACCCTACACTCGGGGAAAACAAGCAAATGAACTGATGATTAGAGCAGTTCAGAGACTCTCGGCTACGAGCAGTAAAGGAAATGGTCACAATGACGCAAGAAGACGAGATGAGCATGCAAATCACGGGAAGTTGGGCGTTTTTTTTTGGTTTGACGCAATGGCTCGAACGAAGGTCACTCGCTGTAAACCAGAGTGTAGTGCAAAGAAACCCAAGCGTTCATCAAAGCTAGGTTAGTCAGGCCTTTGGAAAGTCATGTTCTCCAAAGTAATAATCATTAGAAGCACTTTCCTGAGGAAAAAAACTTGGCTGGTTAAGAAACTGGAAAATGAATGTTGGAAGAAATCGTAGAAGAGAACAGGAGAAAAGGGTAAAGTACGAGGTGAATGTGTACCCACACAGAGCTCATATGAAGGCACAATTAAAGGCTGTCCTGAAGAGGGTGTACATAGGCAGGGCCTAAAATTGTACTATCCTCAACAGCGCCTCCCCCATCCATACCGTTTTGTAAAAAAAAGGGATGCAAAAAAGTGACTAGCAAACAATCAGGCCCGCCAACGCCCATGGCGGGCGTGACATGTCTTTGAAGAGAAGGGCTCCTCAGAAGATAGGGTAGCTCACAGGATTCATTCAAAGACCCATTATGCGATTTTGGGAGGGTTAGGGAGGGGGGAGGTGGGCAGGAACTAATTATTGCACCTTCCTCAACGGCGCCTCTCCCACACAAGCAATGGAGGAAGGGGGGCCTGGCCACGCCCACTCGGCGAGCACGGAAGGCACCTTCAAAGCACGTGCGTCTCACAAAAAGTAGACGTCTTCGGAATGAAGCGCAACAGAAGACTTCTGAGCGCGATTCTGCTTCTTTGGTTTCAGAGGAAACAGATACATGACGAGAACAAGGAAGAATGCAAACGATACCGTGAAACAGCTGATATTTTGACGCGGGTCTTGAAATATTGGATCATTTGACGGAACACCTCGGATACGCGGAAGTCCCATGAGTCATGTCACTATGTGGGTCCCATGTTTTTGTGAGACTCGACAATAATGAGCTTAGGAAGGCAACAACTGCTGAATGTCTAAGAACAAGAGACAGCATTACGAGACACGACGTCATTACCAGTAAAATGTCACCATAATGCCAAAGCCAATAAAGAAATGCCGAAGTGGCGGCGGGACCTTTTTTGAGGATTTCCTGTTGTTGTTTCAGAGCTCGTACCCTTTTTCATTAACATTATAAAGATATAGATATACAATTTTTTTGTTATCACGAAATGTCGTCAGCTTTTCGTGATAACAAAATGTTAATTTCAAGAACTTTGAAATGACGTTACTCTGCTCAAGAACAATAGAACGAAAATTTTTGCCATTCAAAAAGGGCTAAACGATAGAACGGACAATTTTTGCCATTCAAAAAGGGCTAGATAGGCCACAAATCCCTGGAACGCGGTAGTCGTGGCTGCCTACTTCGTTTGACGGCCCAGGATTCGCGAGAAATTCGGTATGGAACAATTTTTTTTCCGTGTGTTAGACAAAGAATGATTGCATTTGCCCACACCAGGGAATATCCACCAAAACCAGCCGCCGCCACTCCCAAATGAGGTACGCAGCCACAACTACTGCATCTCAGGGATATGGGGTATACCTGTAGCACCACTGCACCGATAAGGAACAAAACCTAAATAGATCGTTGGAATCCACATCTTGTGGGGTTGTATAAGGTGACTGAGATGGTCGTATTAGGCCTGAGGGGAAAACTTTTTCGATTGCTGACTTTCCCCTTTTGAAGCGCTATAGCCCTACCAGTAGAAGTACGCAATACGCAGATGCGCCACTTCTAAAGATGCCTGCTTATCCCCTCCTTCCACCCTCCCCCCCCCCCCTAACCCCCGGTATGCAATCGAGGGATTTTATTCGAAGCGGTGATGAAGAAAAATTGCTCTATGATATGACATAAAATATAGATTATTTCGTTTCATATTACAGTTTTAATGGACAATAATCAATTTGCCTCTACTTAATTTTTAAGGGTTCTTTTTTAGGAAGCTATGTAGTTCTGTTTCCTTTTTGCACGCATCCCGAGATGCATGATGTTCCTTAGGTCCTATGCACGTTGTACGGTGCTGTTGCCTGAATAATGGCTTCGTTGCTATTTTGGTGGAGACCGTCCAAAATGACGTCATGATGCCATCACATTAAATTTATGCCCCGTCGGCAAATTCATTCCTGTTTGATGAACGTCTTCAGATTCATCTGATCGCCCAAATTCAATTCAAATTCATAAAACGGAATGCGTTAACAGACATAAAACCGCACGATTTGTCTTTGCCGGATTCCATCCTTTCTTAGAACCTTAAATATCCTCCTCAACAAAGTAGAAGGAGGGGACTCATTTAGATGAATAAAATTCAAGCATGAATGTACATAAATAACAGATTAAAGGGTCGAGTTCATGCACATTTTTTTACTAGTGTCGTCAGCCTGATACTCGACATTACCGGTGGAATAGAATCGGTGACTTAAAGGCACAGTTCACGCTTGCCTAGTGCGCGGGACAGGGCCCACCACTGCTCCACATTCATCGGTGAGCCTCCTTTTCAAGAAGCTGGAGAGTAGCGTTAATGCTGGCATTTCTCATTGCTACCAGCGCGGAATGGCCCTCAATTCTGGGCCAACCCGCCATGCCCCTTCGCTCACCTATTTTTTATTCCCGAAAAAAATCAATAACTGTGATTAATTCAGCTTCTCAACCAGACAGAGATGTAACTGATATCGTCACAATCCGGTGGGTGGGATTAGGAGGAGTGAATTACACCCGCAGCTGCGGTTTAAATCAATAAAAGCCGCGCTCAGGTAGGGCACAACCAGTGATAGGAAATGCCGCTAGTGAGCTCATTACACGCCTCCTGGCACCTCCCCTCTAACACCACCCCACCCCTCCCCTCTCCCAGATTGCGACGATATCATCTAAATGTAAGTATGCAAGTATTCTATTGCAAATCGAAGGTTCAGAAAAAATCTAAATTATTTTGAGCACTGCTTTGAAAACCAACAGACTAAAGACATTCGTTTTTTAACCGCATCGGAAAATTTTCCCCTATTTAGCTTAATTTTTTCCTTCGAAATCTCAAGCTGTTTCTGATGAAAGAAGTGCTTGAAAAAACAATGTTTCGCCTTTGGAAGGCACTGAACAACCCACCTTGCTGACTTGTTTAAATCCCCCCTCCCCTGCATTTTATTCTTGGCCTTCCAACAAATAAATGTTTCACAGGATTCAGCGGCGAATGCCTTGTGGTTAGAACGTATAAGAACGTCCAAGAAGTAAGAAAAAAAATGTGGTGGTCGACCGAGCGAGAAACAAATTGCACTGAGAGTTCATTCGGTTGGTAAACTGATCATTGATAGAGCCTAAATATCAATCAGAGAACACCCTGTCCAGTTGCTTTCTGATAACCGGCACCTGCGTAACGAGTCATGGGAACTGGAAAATATTTACTAATTCACATATGTTACACTTTTCAGATCAAATGCTTTCGGGTGGAAAGCGTGGCAAAAAGGCTTGTAAAGCTCTGACAGGCTGTAATAGCAAATTAGTTAAAGACAGAGATCACATGCATGGAAAAATGGGACGGCGACTTTGTTCCAGTAAACATCGGCTGCCTGGCGACGGGGTGGCACCACCAGCCTCGGAGCCAGGTCGCAATTAGTTGGAACACACACAGACCACACAAACGACAAAGCCGTTCTAAAAATAACACGTCCAAAAGGAAGTATTATATCAGCGTTTCCTTTCACAATTTTCTGAGACGAGAACGCTTTAATTACCTGCGTCACTGACACCTGCACGGGTTGTGAATTGAATTATACGCAGGCTAGGTGACGTTCGTTTACACCTAAGGAGTTGAACAGATGAATTGAAGTTAGAGAAGAAGTTCGGCTCGGTGGGGGCATTTGGCTAGTTCCCGTCAATCACTGCCGAAGCCTCCTGTGGAGACCTATTAGCCCACTAACGCGTGCATGTACACTTGACAAAGGCCTGCCGGTCCCACCAAGGCAAAATCTGCAATGCATTGGGATTTAGCAAAAAAAAACTAGCGACGAGGCAAAAAGCCTTCCCCCTGAGCAGCCGGACAGCGCCGATGTCGGATGTCTTATCTCAGTGCTTTAATAAAGGATTTCTCAATGGCTTTTCTCAATGCTTCTCTCAAGCAACTTGAATCGTACTTACGACAGCGAACAGGGGACGAATACATGGCTTATCCGGGTAGAAACTTGGCAATTTGTTTTCGTTCTTCTACTCATCTCACTCGTAATCTTGCCATGCGCGCAGGCCAGGGTCAAATAAATGACCCAGCACACTGCCTTCGCCCAGGCCCTACCAAACCTTCCGTGATTTTGGGCCAGTAAAATAGTGCCAGGCTCGTTTGAAGACTGAAAACACAGAAGCGCGGATTCGCAGTTAATGAGCCACTAAGATTCGGGAAATGGTGAAATGCGTGGCGCACTCACGAGATGACTGATAACAGCGCGAGCTTGGCCCTTCTTCTCCTTTAGATCACTTTGAAGACTTAATCGTTACCGAAAAGCGATAGTAAAAGCTTGTACTGAAACTGCCAGGAAACGAAAATGTTTGTGAAAAGAAATTACTCCTTTTTCTGGTATAAGACGCCTCTGTTTGCATATCTACAGAAACGTACGCGAACGCGTCCCATGCGACAAGTTTCCAAAGGATGAAGATTTTTTATTCTCTTTTGCATTTCCTGTCTTTAATTGTTTTTCACTCTCTCCTCATCCAATACGGATCATTCACCCAGATAAGAGCCAGCTAAAGAACACACATAAGGAAAGCTAGAAAAAACACCAGCGGAGCTTCAGACGAAGGCGCATCTCATACACGAGTGAGCTTTACACCCCAAAAAATTAGGTAGCAAGATGTCACGCCGTTTGGCGCAAGGGGGGGGAGGTGGTACCAGATAGCACAGTTAAGCTTTCAGGCTTGTGAAGAACTGTAAATTCCAAAAAAATCTAAAACTTGACTTTAAAATATAAATCTAATCAAATTCTGTGAGCAAAAAGGGGCTCACTCGGACAATTTCGAGTTGCTCTTCCTTTTCCTTTAACGAAAGAGTTCATACTATGTCTATGAAGCCTCAATATTCAATTTTACTTACCGAATTTTTCTCCAATACTTCATCTCACTTAAAGGCTAGTTCAGCAAGCCCGTCTGCAGTTTATACTATCGTTCGATTAAATAAACAAATAAATAACTTTTCAAATTGGAAACGGATGAAATGTTCATATTTTATGCTAAAAACCCATCTACATAAGTGCCTCGAACGAATGAGGATAATAATTTTTTTCCACAGGTACCAATTCGTTTATTGTGGAAAAAAGTTTAGAAATCGACCATATAATGGCAACCAGCAGCAGCTCGGATGTTCTGATTCTGTTTTTTTAACCATAAAAACAGAATCAGAACATCCTAGGATAAAATCTTCTAAATTACCACCACAGCGTGATACAAAATGTTTTCTTCAGATTTTTAGCCAACTACAAAGTTGAGGTTTCATCAGTGAAACAGCGCAAAAATTTAGAAAAAAAAGAAATAGCCTTCCGTGGTGAAGGAAGAACAAAGGTCACTCATCAGAGGTACCTAAAAAAAGAATTTTTTTTTAAACAACTATCCATATTGGTGTTTTCAGTCGGTTGTTTTCTCGTCTCTCCAACTGCGCCACAACATCACCCAGGGACAATCTTCTGAGGGGGTTCCCCCCGTTAATCGTCAACAAGTCTGCCAAATGTGATCCAATAGGTCCGGTGAAGGCTGCTTGTGTGGCTATATTTAACAGTGACCGGAAAAATGTAATAAGACTAGAAGGAAGGACTTGGAAGTTCTGCATTTTTGGGGAGGATCATTGCTGCTAGCTCCATATTGCACCTGGCATACTGTAGAGAAATAAAGGGATCTACACTTGAAACAGAAGTGCTCTGGACCATTTAAACCATTGAACTAAGATAACCTAAGAGTAGAGATAACTAGATCTGCTATTAGCTCGCACAGTGAACGTACCGTTTACATGCGACGAGCAAGGGGGTACCGCACTTACGATACAGGGAGATCGATCAGATCGTTTTGGTCGGAAATGTTGTGCCAGCGTGAAGCTCAATAGAACCACACCTAATACGTCATAAAAGGATAAGATTTGCGTTAAGGTTAAGGACTCTAAAACTGCAGACAATTGGCGAATCTGATGTAAGATTGAGAGAGGCGCAGCAACTTGCAGAATGCGCTCGAGACAAAAAGAAAATATGGCACAGCTCGGGCCTGGGGGAGGGGGGAGCTTTTGCTGGTTTCACCATTCTGCCAGGCCTCAATGTAGGGGCGCTGTAAATCTCTTTAGAATTAAGTCAAGTAAGCGCGAGCCTTTTTGTTGTTATCAGCATTATACATGATCCCAGCTGGTCTCGTATTGGAGACAATTATTCGCTATATTGGCGGGGGGAAGAGTTCCGGCCTGAGGAACCAGTTTTACCAGTTTTGCCATTATTCGATAACCTACGGATAGGTGAACCAAGTTCCCCATGCTAGTCTTCAAAATGCACCTCCCTAGTCCACGCTTGTACCCCAGAAAATTTTTTTTTCCAAAAATGCGCATAATTCCGTTATTTTTTAGAAGAGAGGACAGTTTTATAGACGGTCTGTTTACGTCATGTACATTTCTATTCTTTACCTAAATACCACTCCTTTCATTGTCTCCTTGTGCATACCGTAAAGAAAATTGCTATTATAAATATCAACAATGAACGCATCTCAGTTAAGTGTCGCAGTCACGCCATCATTCGTGCAGAAGGTTTTTCCTTACAGCGGGCTATTTTCTTTAAAAAAAAGATTCCTAGAGATGTCTCTTACATTGCCGTGAAATAATGCTCTGACCGCGATCCTCAGTCCAAAGGAAGAAGTTTCAAAAATGTAACAGTAGGCTTTTCGGCATCCGAGTGGTGACACAGCTACAGCTATAAAGACTGTGAACGAGAATGGAGTAATGACATCCACTTCTCAGGGCTCCCAATTGGTCGAGGTGAGGGAGGCGAGTGGAGAACCCAAGCAGAGCAAGGAGGCGTGAAGTAGTGCAAGCAGAGCGGAGTATGTAGTCACCTCTAGCAAACTATAACAATAGACAAGTGAATCGAAATAATAGGGGACGTTGAGAAAGTCAAAGTCACAATGTGGGATCCTGTGGCGCTCCGAGTGCTTTTGGAGGGCAGATTAAACCGACAGACTCAACCGAGCATCCTGCCTTTTCTTTCTTTTTTGTTCAGAACAGGAACAGCCGTACGTCCAGTCCAGCGTCGGACTTAGCGACGGCAGCACTTCGGTCGTGCGTTCGGCGCAATCGATGCCGCCGTAGAACATGCGCAGAAAATTGTTCGCGACCGAACAGCTGCGCTCGCGAACTCTGAACGGTGCCTCAGGGAGCCCCAGTGAGGGGATGGGGTCGTCTTTGGCCTGGTCCGGAAGTCAGATATATCTGAAAAGCCCTCTACAAGACAGGTCTGCTGAGGTGAATCTGATGAAAGATAGTAATGACGGCTACGATTAGCATCTTTCGTCTAGCCCCACCACTAAAGCATTGCCTGAGCACTTCGACTGGAAAAGGCAGGGGAGGGGGGGGAGAGGAAATTTGCACTTTCGTTACTTCTCGTCATCTTTTTACAAATGTTGACAAATTTTATTTACAAGAGTTCGAAAGTAATCTCCATAAACTTAAACTATGATAAGATCACTTCACAGCTTCACGAGACTCCACAATCTCTGCTTGGCTGCGCCTATGACTATGGAAAGCAAACCCCCCCCAAGCGGCGATTAGCCCATTGCCCCTTCGAGAAGAGCTTCCAAGATTGTCCTAAGCTGAAAAAAAAACAAAAAAAATTGTATTTTTCACGGTTAGTTGTTCACCTAACTCCCAAGTGGAATACGCGTGTTACTCAGGTATTCTCAAAAAACCACCGGGGAGACTTTAATGTATCCCTGCAGATCTTGTGTGCAGGCACAAAAAAGGAAGTCTCACGTTTTTTTTTTCGTAAAGTGCACCCACGTCGAAACTCTCACGACCGATCAGCTCAGAAAGTGTCTTGATCTTTCACCGCACATGAAAGCGGAAGCAGTTCAACATACATTGCCTCCGCTCGAGCTGGTTTCCAAACGATCACAGATTGTGTTATGCATACAGCGAGGTGTATTTGACCGATTAATGGCGAGAAAACTGGAAACATATGGAAAACTAGTAAACGAGAGAAATGCGTGAAAGAGAGAGAAATGTTTGAAAAAAGCAATAAATGTAACAGTAAAGGGAACGTCGGAATTGAGAGCTGCAAACTTAGGCCGTACACAAACGATGTTGATAACGGAAGAACCTATATGTTTATTTTTTGGAATGCATGAGCAGACCTGGCTAGTAGATTGGGAATTGAGGAGAAACAGGTCGATGAAACAAAGGGCGAAGAGAAACAGTAGTAAGCATCTATCTATAGGAAGTGTCGGATAACCACATAGGTTCTGAATCGCTCCCTCGCGATCACTAGCCTGGTTCATCAGGAAGACCCCGCCTGTGTGGAAATCAAAGCTTTTTGTTTTTAATCAACGTGTTTTTTCCTTCAAGCTTGTGAGGATTAAGCTACTGCCACAGCCAGACCATTTGATACCCAGCTTTTGATAGTCCCTGGTTTGCACCGTTGTAGGCGTTTCGTGCTGGGAAATCCACTGTCACGGTAATGCCCGAAACCGAGCAACTGTGCATGCGCGTCATTATCTCACGACCCTGTTGATTTAATAAGTGTTGTGTGCAATTTAGTGGCCTAGGACGCTGCTAACTTGTTAGTGAACTTCTCCGACCATTGCGAACCTCCGACATCTATGACCCCTTCGCAGTGGGAGACATATTACCAACGTTCGATTTGGGTCAGGACTCCCTAAGTAGACATGTCATGGCAGTTGAAAGAAATTTGAGAATTACTCTTGCCCCCCCCCTCCACCTGATAATTCTTCTTTCAAGTATGACTGTCCTCCCTATGCGAGCCCAGCGCCGTCACTTGAGGATGCCCTCACGTAACGACAGGAGGGATTTTCACTCCCAATTCTCAGTTTCATTCCTCTACCTTGAGTGGGCTGGGTGAGATCTGTGATCCAGGAAATCCCTAATCTGGGAGATCTTGGATTTCTTTAAAAAATGCAAATTAACACTTATCTGATGCAGCTGACCTTCACGTGCCGCTTATCCCAGTTAGGCCCGGTGATGTCGTAAACGCGACGTGTACCGGTGTACAGAATAAAATTTGCATGATCAACGACTGGGCTATTCAAGAGTCAACCAAAGTATTTATCCGGGAAATAAAGGGCTCTTTAAGAAGTGCAAAGAGTTTGCTAGGTCAGGGAAGCATCGGGTCTTAGAATTTTCGCAAGATCTCTACTGATCTCGTGGAACGCCGAGAAGGGGGATAGCGTATGCAGATTGAAGGTAAATTTGAATGGGCTGCCGAAAGTGCTCCGATCTTTGGACCTTACAGTAACCCTGCAGGACCGTTTCGCGTTATGCATAACAAGCAGATAATCGGTGGGTCGGCAAGATGGCTTACCATTAGCATCCCCGCATCCTACGATGCAAAAGTAAGAGTTAACTGGACTGCCTGATCATTGATCAGTGATTCTACCACTTCACCGCTCATTCTCGGAATGCGGTGATTTTTTGACCGCTCAGTTTGCCGTTGAGGCGATCACTAATAAAACTGCGACAGCGAAGTCGAAACCAAGCGTCGCTGTCGATGCGCCTTCATCGAGCTGAACTATCAAGTCAAGGCTCAGTGCCTGTTAAAATCGTTTCGGAAGGATTCCAGGGATTTTTATTGGAACCATGAATTTTTACTAGAGAGGCCTGTCCTTACGGTGGTACATATCGTCCCTAGGTGCTGCTATCTGTACTCACCCCAACTGCTCTATAAGAAACCTGCCATGAACATCGGTTCCACCATGTTAGAACTATACATTTCGTTCAGTATTCGATGATCCGCATGTCGATTTTGGGGGGCGCATTTTTCACTTGCACTTTACAATGCCGTGTTGTTGTTTTACACAAAGTTGAAAAATATTCTTTACAGGAGTTGACAAATGGTCTCTACAAACTTCAACTGGTATCATTTCATGTCTTTACAAGATCTTACAGGTCTACTTGACGGTTCCATACTCTGGTGAGAAATAATAAAAGTGCCCAATACTCCCCTCCCCCCCCCCCCCCGCCGAACGGCGCCTTCTATCCTTCATGGCTTATTCTCAGATGAATAACAATGAATCTCGCAGCTTTGCTTTTACAATGAGCCTTACCACCTCACCGATGACAAATACATCGCTGCTCTTTCCTTTCCTTGAAGGCGAAGTACAGGATAATCATATGGGCGGGAACAGGAAATCATAGTGCTTTCCTCAGTGGTGTATTACCTCTTCTCCTTCCAAAAGAACAGGGATCTAATAATAGCAGGAAGGCTCAATAAAAGCACGAAGAAAGCAGAAAGGTGCCCCATACAGTGACGCACTATCAATGTACGTGGGCTATAACAGTTTTCTTCCGACGGCATGAGAACAAAGACAACGGTCTTGATGTTGTTCCCCCAAGGCCACGTGCCGTTAGCCTTTCAGTGAATAAATTGGCCGCCCTTCGTAGTTCTATGCTTACTCAACAACTAGGGCTAAAGAAGGCCTAGAAGAAGTGCCAGAAGAGAAAGAAAGGCAGCGAAGTGAAAGGAACGCTCATCAGGAATATATTGATTTTCCATTAGCTACAAGCGTAGACATAAGTTCTACGTGTCTGATTTGATTGTTTACCCTTTTGAGTTGAGTCATTACCAGTTTGAGGAAAAGTACCGGAGGGGTGGGGGGAGGGACATTGGGCTGCGCCTCTTTGGCTCTATATCCCCGAAAAGGCTTACACTCAGAGTGCAGACAACCAGAGTTCGTGAGGGATGGCCTCGCAGAGAAGGCAGTCATGCCTAGATTAGAGGAAGGGATACGGAGGGGCTGCCGGGAGGTCCCCCCACTCGCAACCACATTAGCACCACCAAGGGTAAAGGTCGTTTGTGCCGCGATAAAAATGAGCTCTACGCTAGATCAAATGCTAATCAATTCAGACACAATGTGGGGAGGGGAGGCTGTATGAAACTGGAGCGAGTGGCTCTCTTCAAGGTATAGATCTTTTTCTAGACTCAGACATGATAGAGATTGAATCCCCATTCACACCCAATCCCTTTAAACGCGCTTACTTTCTGTCTTTCTCTGCGCTCTCACGTCTACATGACGTTCCTTGAACACGGTGACCTTACTTTCCAACTTTTCATGCACGACAGAGGCTCATCAACCACGGAGTCCCGTTTTTTGAACCCTTGCCAGCCACTGCCCTCCTTTTGTCTGCGCTACAGACTTTCGCAACAGGACACAAAAGTTCAAGTTGTCGCGTAAACCCATCTGCCGAGGCATCCTAGGGTGCAAAAAACATACGGCGAGCCAGGTTCAACTTTCAGTGGAATGAACTCCAGGGGACCGAGCCGTTCATCATTAGGCTGTAATGTTAGTTATGTGAGGTTACAATGACTTAGAATGCCACACAGACGAGAGTGTGCAGAGAAAAAGATGAAGCTGACGTTTTAAAGGGATTAGGTACTAATGCACTTGGGATGGGGGCTACTCAGCTGACCATCTGTGTCCTTTTATCGAAAAAGCGTTGAGCTCAAGCGCAGACGACCAGAGTCGCCTAGCGATAGTTCCGCTGAAAAGACAGTCTCTATGCCAAAGCTTGAGGAGAAAAGGACATAGACGCTAGCCGCGTGTTCCAACTACGTCAGGCAGCGTTCAGACTTGGCGGAAGACGCGTGTTGGCGCTTGTGACGCGCTACCATCGCAACTGACCCTACAGGCGCGGAAACGCCAGCCGCCCACGTACGGCATAGGATCGTCCGCGCTCGCCGCTGTGTCTGTGACAGAACGTGGGTAAGAGCGAGAGTACGCCGTAAAGCGTAATGCATGAATCGCCACACAGTAAGTTATCTAGCGTTCTGAAAGAATATAGAAGCACAAGAGCGTAGAGCGCGCTGCAGCGCGTCGTCGCGTGTTAACACGCGTTAGAGCGCGTCATAGCGAAGCCTGGACGCCGCAACGCCTCCGATTGAGTTCAGTTCGTCCATGGATCAAGCAGCCGTGGTTCTCTACTTCTCTGCGGTCTTTCGCCTCAGGACCCGCACCACATGTCCCAATTGTCACGTAACTCTTTTCAGTCGTTGGATCAATAAATACAGTATCCAGTATCCTAGCAAAGCGGAGACCAGTACGGAACGTTAAACAAACAAGCTTGTATCGCGGTACACAGTTATGTAAACTTGTTGTGGTCACAGCTTCATGAGCTGATCGTAGCGATCCGGAACTTGTTGGCTGACCACGGTCGATAACCAGAGACCTGGAAATCAGGAAATGAACGCTTGTCACGCGATTTCATGTATCATCAAGAAATCTCATCAAAAAAACCACGAGAATTTACAGCAAATGAATAACAAGAGTACAAATCGGTTCCAAAGGGTAAAGGACGAATTGTCATCATTAAGTGATGGTGTGTTTTCTATGTAGCATGATTTCGTCATGTAAAGATGACAAACAACTTACAAATAGAAGTAGTGAGGGTGCAAAATGTTGTGAATATTCATCACATTACTGCTGCATATTTCACAACCCGTACTAGCTTCCGCTTTCAAGAACGTTACAGCACCACCGAAGCTCCAATCGCAATCAAATAAGTCAGAAATAGAAAGTGAAAGAGAACAATGAAATGAGGAGAAAGAAATGAAAAAAGGAAGAGATGAAGAACGAATTTCCGATGTCCTTGCTTTCAAAAATCCGAAAATTCTAGGCCTCATACTCCTAAAAACGCCTGTTGTTTTATCATCCCTTTCGCTGCAGCCCCTCCTAATGGCGTCCTGGAGTAGATATCTTCGAACTCAGTTGGGGCGTTTCAGCACTGCGTGGGTTTTGGCACGGAACCAGCCCTGTTCCAACCATTTGTTGACCCCCCATCCCAAAACGCTTGTTCGATTGATACCCGCCAAAACCCACCCACCGGTCACACGCCCCGACTGACTTCAGTGGCAACGGCCGCGGTCCCTGCAAACGATAGGGCGTGTGACTGGGCACGCACTGGAGCGCAGTCAGGGTTTTTCCACCACTA
>MU913711.1:5034-31302 GCA_036418165.1 Cooperia oncophora | reverse complement strand
CAACGATGATTGCCCTACTTTGAAGTGAAGATGGGCACCAGAAAGCAAGGTCACGGCTCTAATTTGACAAGTGAATGAGTTGTGAATGCGGTAGGAATTCCCAATCAGGCTTCAGAATTTCAAGATATGACCTCATTTAAACGTCCGACGTTAAAAACGTTTCAAAGGCGTTCCACAGAACGCGTAAATTTATGGAGCTTCGGGTGGAAATGTCTGAGTTTTTCAGCCAGCTTTTGCAAGTGGTCGCATCAGAGCTCGCAGGTTACTATTTAGGGGGGGCAATAAAAAAAGTCACTTTTCTTTCTTGACTTTCGAGGCGCTATAAGTTACACTTTATTGAATTCTGATCGGACATTTCCACCACCATATTGAAGAGCATATTAAATACTATCATGACACTCCGCCACAGCCTTCTGGACGAGCGCCATCGAGAGATTCTGGCGACCGCGATGTGGTGCCTGAGATCAGCGAGATAGTCGATTTCTCCGCCACCGTAGACCACCCTATTGAACTCCGCCCGAACCGGGTAATTGAGGGAGTTTAGGTCAGGGACTACTTGATATTCCATCTCCTTTAGGTACTCAACGCCCTTCCATTCCAAGTAGGCGAGAGTTTTTCCAACGCCCTTCAATTTCATGTGGTGTCACCCAATCCTGTAGCAGTACAAAGTTTCCAAGAAGGTACGGGCGACGACATGTGGGGAGGACATTCTTTCTCGAGTTGGCTCGATTCGCTAACCGCCAGCGCGTTCACATTCACGTCCGCAGCACGAAGAAACTATAGGTCTTCCAATTCAGCGTATAGCGTTCACGCCAACCGTCAACCCGTGCCTTTAGCGGCATGTGGTGAGATGGATGACCTAGAACCGTAGACGACGTCTGGCGGAGCTGCTCGATGTTTGGGAGCGTCTTCCTAGATCGAGAGTATCTGCTCTCAGAGTAGATTATGCAGTCAGGTGACTCCATACCGGAAAGTTCGCAACTGTTTGGAAGGGCGTGGACGTGATCTTAACAATGCCCGTCTTCTTCAAGTCAGATGCTGCACTGGAGATGACTTCATATTTTGGTGTACATGAAGTTGATGGGCAAAAGCCAGCTCCTGCTTATCGAGGAACATCTTGAGTATCTTCTGCCCTGGTACTCGTGTCACGTGCTCTGTCTGCGGCTGGAAACTTTGCTTGCAATATGAATTCTCATCGGACATTTTCACCACCATATTGAAGAGCATATTAAATACTATCATGACACTCCGCCACAGCCTTCTGGACGAGCGCCATCGAGAGATTCTGGCACGACCGCGATGTGGTGCCTGAGATCAGCGAGATTTTTTTCTTGGCCCCCCTGTAGGGTTAAGGGGTAGGAGTTAACGCGCAGTTAACGCGACAAACTCTGCGTAACGGCAGTTAACGCGACAAACTCTGCGAACGACCTAACACACACTAATAATGATCTCCATACTAGAGTGATAAGATTTCTGGTCGGGTTCTGCTCTTTCCGGAGCGCCTAGTCACCGACGCTCCCAGAAAAGGCTACCCGGAAGCACCACTGGCTTTCTTCCTCAACTTCCATGCTGTCCTACACTCACATTGGCTGCAGCCTCTGAATATCAAAAAAATGGCAACCATTACCTGCTGGCGGTCACCATCTATGCTGCCTACCTTGAATATAACGTGTCCAGATGACAAGTGCTGATACCAATGAGATGGTGAACGACATACATACTACTCGAATAAGGCACAGGTGTTGCAGTCTTGTTCGTTACGGAAGCCGGAGCGTGTCAGGGGGCCGGGCTTGGCGCAGCACCACTCCTTCTATGACAGTTGTAGAAGCTGGCAAGCGATAACGATTGGTGAAAAACGTTCTGGCGCCGCGTCTGACCCAGCCTTCTGACACGCCCCAGCGTCTGCATTGAAAACGACTAGGGCTCCCTCGAGACCTGCAGGGTAGCATGCCAAGTACAGATACATAGCATTGAGGGGTGGCATGACCCGTCAACGACTTTTCGACTCTAAGAACTTACTTGTAGAGGCGCCATTAGCCCGTTTGCTGAAATGACTAGAAACACTGTCACAATAATCGAGGGTCAAAACATGAGAAGCTTCACGATTTTTTTATTGAACAATTCGTTGAAAGTGTCGTGAGATTTTCTGCTCAAACCAGTAATAATGAAACAAAATAAACAGCATAATTATAAGAAACAGACAATTATTTATAGCAATATGTTTATTTACATTATTACTGAATTCTGTACTGCTCGTCAAATGACCGTTGATCATGACGATTCTTCACAGATTTTGCAGAAACTGTGGTAAGAACAGTGCGAGTCAGATACTGTACCAGTACAACAACAAGAACTGTGGACAAAAATATCACTAACAATAGCCGAGGTATAAAAACATGATCATAGTGGGTGATTTCTGCGATTGTAGTGTTCATCATTTCAATATGTTCAATCGGCCAGTAAATTAGAATTATTGAGATGAGTGCCGACAATACGCTGAGTCCGATGATAACCATTCTGAAAATAACTGTTATACAGCACAGAGTAGGAGCCCCATCGCGGCGGTTTTGGTTGTTTTGAGTGGTTGTTTTCATGCTAAGTCGATCGCCAACCGATCACCATTGGTGAAGCAGGGCAGCTGGAGGCGGGCTCACTCCGCCCTCTCGACACCGCCCCGAGTGACTGCAAAGTTACCAACTGTGGTTCAGGTGTAATGCCTCCAACAAGCAGTCCTGGTCTGCCTGTGCTACCAAGCAGACAAGTCCTGTGAGGGGACTCCCTGAAACGCACCATAAATCCCACTCGCGCCCTCAGAGAGAGAGAGAGAGAGAGAGAGAGAGAGAGAGAGAGAGAGAGAGAGAGAGAGAGAGAGAGAGAGAGAGAGAGAGAGAGAGAGAGAGAGAGAGAGAGAGAGAGAGAGAGATGGTTGCGTATCCCATATGGAAAGCATGACTTGGGATAGACTTCACCTGGAAAATTTTGAACAAACAACAATGTTATATTGTACTCGGCAAAGATTGGATTACAGCTGTCCGAGGATGTTAATATCTCATCGGAATTGAAGACTGCCATGTTCCAATGAGCCACTTCCTCCCCATTCCTGGGATACGGACTGTACGTTGCTCACATCTGATAGATAGAACGTTTTTGGACACTTCGGGTGTAAAAAATATTGGAAGTAGAGGGCCCCTTATAATACATGGAAGGTCCTGTCAAAAGAGACTGTGTGCTGTCATGATTAGCACACTATAGAAGGGGTTTTATCCACTTGATGTATTCTTTGCACTGCGCAATTTCCCAAACCCCTGTCCCCTTTTGTCTTCCGTCATACGCTTGGCGAATATGGCTTGGAAATCGGGTCATCCTCTGTCGAACCTTGACAGGGCGCCTTTTTTGGTGCAACTGCGAACGGCTTTTTCGTTCATAGGATCATGAAATTATCCAAGCGTTCAAATTCCATATTTGGACCAGCTTTTTGTAGGTGCACTGCCTTCTCTCGGTTCCAGTGTTCTTTCGTTCAAGGCACTTCTTTTATAACTTCAGTGAAATTTTGAAATATTTTTTCTCTCCACATGTTTTGCGATGATACGTTGGCCGCGGTGTTTTTCGGTGTGGATTACCCGTGCGTTTATGACATGTTCCCCGTCCCTTGAGGCCAGATACGAACCCCTGATGTGGATCCCACAACAACAAGGCTATTGAGCCAGTAAAAAGAGCATATGTTTGGGGACAGCAAGGGCTCGTGCGATCGAGAGAGTGCTAAGAATGGTAGCCTTTTCAAGTGATTGTCAACCATTTAAGCAGATTGACGAATCTCTCGTGGGGAATTGGCGAGATACCAGTGCAAATGCTATCGTTTGATTAAAACAAAGAACCTGTATACTGACATTCCATGCTTTTTTCCAAATGATATCGAAAGGAGAAATGTAGTTGACCAGAGTAGCATCAGAATAAGAACACCAGGACCAACGCCAAATAGCCGAAATTCCATTATCTCCCTGGAAAAAACTGTGTAAAATACAAAGTAAAATCAAAAGCGAGTTGTAAACTGCTGCTAGAATTAACTATACACTGCAGACTTCCAGGATAAGTAGTATAATACTATGAAACTTGTCATCAATAAGCTACAAACCGCCAATAAGTCAGGGAATCCCACTACATTATAAATTTTTGGAGAACAGGTAGGATACAGTATCCTAAGCCGCTCGTGAATTTGAGTGCATGGGGGCGCCGAGTCACATAGCACAACTTCATCCACGTCTAGGCGCCACCTGGTTGCGGGTGAAGAGCGGAATCACAGACGCTCTCGCTTTCTCTGCTCACCCCGAGCTTCTTCGCGAGCCCAGCATCTAATTTCACGCGCAATTGTTGGGAGTACTGTATCCTGCCTGTTTTTCTGAACTTATGCTCTTGATGGAATACCAGGTCTTCAAGCTGAGCTGAAAGGGTTGGCACATAAGTAATGGCGTTTTTTTCAATTGAAAATTTTGTTCCAAAAGTGAAATGTTTTGCAAGCAAGCTTGATATCATCTGATAGGAAACTTCTCGTAGTATAAGAATATCAAAAAAGTTGAAAGTGAAGTCGGCGAAAATTAGCACCTTCGACAACTGCCTCTATTTACGTCTACTCGAAGTGCTAAAATCGCTTAAGCTGCTCCATACATTCGGAAAAGGTTGAGGTAGAAGTCTCAGCAAGGGAATCTCAATAGGACGCTTTGGAACTAATTTCAAGAATTTCAAAGTTGGCAACCTTCACCTCGCCGATATTGGGCAGGCTCACGTCTGTTCCACCTGAAATTTTATGCTAATAGTTGAATGTTTCGCTGATATGTTTTGCATGTTCTGATAGCAAATTTCGTGCTCTATAACACTGCAATAGAAATCTGTTCTCCAGAGCTGTTTACTTTCTGTTAATTTCAGGTTATCATTACGGAACGTGAGGTCGATGAGAATTAGCGTTCCCGATTTCCACGAATTTTATGCTAATAGTTGAATGTTTCGCTAATGTGTTTTGTATGCTCTGATAGCAAATTTCGTGCTCTATAACAGTGCAGTTATTTTGAAAATCCGTTTGATTTCCTTGTTTTTCAGGTTAGATTCCTTCTTCGAGTCGCGGCCACAGGATTTTTACCGAGAAGGCATTGAACAGCTGGCTGATCGGTGGGAGGAGGTTGTAAGAAACAATGGGGAATATATCATTGACTAGTTTATTGTAAATATCTATATTTTTTATAGTGTTGTAAATACTGTGTTTGAAATTTACTAAGGAAAACAAAAAAAATCGTGAGGTATGGGTCGACCGGATGTCTGCAAGGTCAACGTTGTCGGTTGTGCTTTTTCCAGAATCAATTGTGAGCCGTCCTAATACTAATCTGTTACTCTATGCCTTACTCAAACCATGGCGATTCTATTGAGCTGCTCTAGGAGCTTTGAAGCTTCCGTGGACAGCGGTAGGGAGAGGAAGTCGGGAACGCTAATTCTCATCGACCTCACGTTCCGTAATGATAACCTGAAATTAACAGAAAGTAAACAGCTCTGGAGAACAGATTTCTATTGCAGTGTTATAGAGCACGAAATTTGCTATCAGAACATGCAAAACATATCAGCGAAACATTCAACTATTAGCATAAAATTTCAGGTGGAACAGACGTGAGCCTGAACAGACGTGAGCCTGCCCAATATTGGCAAGGTGAAGGTTGCCAACTTTGAAATTCTTGAAATTAGTTCCAAAGCGTCCTATTGAGATTCCCTTGCTGAGACTTCTAGCTCAACCTTTTCCAAATGTATGGAGCAGCTTAAGCGATTTTAGCACTTCGAGTAGACGTAAATAGAGGCAGTTGTCGAAGGTGCTAATTTTCGCCGACTTCACTTTCAACTTCAACGACTAAAAAATTCACAAAAATTATTCCCTCAACCTATTCTTATACTACGAAGTTTCCTATCAGATGATATCAAGCTTGCTTGCAAAACATTTCACTTTTGGAACAAAATTTTCAATTGAAAAAAACGCCATTACTTATGTGCCAACCCAATATTTTGGGGGACCACTCGCGGGCGCCTCTTTATCTCTTCCCCTATTCAAGGCTTGGGCTTGAAGAACGCTCGCTACTCAGAGGCAATATCCCTCGATTACGTGACAACTGCATCTTTTAGTGGGGTCCCGGCTCGAAGGGCCAGAGCGCAGAGAAGTGGGCTAATGCGGACACCAAGGCGTGAAAGGTGTACAAAACATGACGTGAGCGAGGGGATGAGCGTTTTAAGGGGAGGTAACTCGGGATGGCTGCTGAAAACGTAGAATGGGTTTTAGGTTACAGTGGTCCATACGCCATTCAGACGAGAAACTCAGGGGGGGGGGAAGAAATCCAGAAAATTGATACTATTAAAGTGTCAAGTTCACATTGTCCTCAGACCTCCCTCACCCTCTGCGACTCTGTTCGTCTGCGCTCTGAGCTTAAGTCTATTCGGTAAAAGGGACAGAGGCACGGCAGCGGCACCCCCTGCCCTCTTTCCCACATACGAGCATCCAGGTTTTTTTTTAAATTGCTAGCAACACTCAGTACACGCTATCAATTACGGCTGTCAGTACTACGTGCTACTTTCAAATCGTTAGCTGCCTCTTGACATTTTTGAATAGTTGATCGAATGAGATTCTGGACAGAAAAACACCAAAAGATATCATAACCGGTGCTGCTGATAAAAGAGCACAGGACCGGGTTAAGCTTCGGAAAAACAGGTGATGATAGATTCTAAATGACAGCTATCAAAGAGGGCATTGATTTAGGAACTACCAAAAGAATAGTGACTTTGCACTTTTCCGAGAATTTCCATCAATGTAACTCCTAATACTTCTCTTCGAAGCCCCAACGAAGAATTGGCTGAAAAATGGAAAAAAAACACGGGCAACCCAGTATTTTCGAAACTAATACGCTTGAGAAAAAGCTCTACAGCAAAGAGGACGTCGGTAAGGCTGGTTCATACTTTGCCGCAAAGCTTCGGGCGGAACAGAGGTTTGGGAAATGCGAGCCAAAGGATAGATAGGTATTGATGGTGCCGGTTGTTAGTTTTTTGTGAGAATAGGAGAGCTCGGACGGTGCGGTTAGGCTGCGTAAAATAAAAAGGTCTGCAGTGTAGTCGACTTAAAAGCGCCATCATTTTATGACGGCTAATCCTAACATCTGGGACTCTCTTATCTCTCCCAGTGCGCTGGGGACTCGCGGCGGTCGATACCCACCTACCTTCGACGACGTTCTCCCGAAACACCATTTCTGCGATGGAAAGTGTGTACGAGGCCTTCTTCTCATTCAGTAGGGTTACCGTCCTTGCCCAGAAAAGGTGGAACTACGGTTTTAGCTATGAGCGGGAACGACGAATACCTTGCAAAAAAAAAAAAAAAAGAATATATGCCGACATGTAGAAAAATTCATAATCTGTCGCTTTATACTCATTATGGACATTCCGTCCTTAAGCAATTCGCGCAGAACAGGCTTGCGCTGCTACTAACCTGCCCGCTGACACCCCTATCGTCCGCCGCGAAAAAGACGAGTAGGGTCATTAGGGGCCAGAATGCGTAGTTTCGTTTTTACGGCACGAATTTTGAAAAACAGCAATTTTTTTCAATCCCAGGGAGTTCAACAACATCCAACCCCGCTCTCTGTAGCATCTACCCCTTCTACAACTAGTGGAGAAAATGCGTGCACAACAATGGAGATGAAAGTTCCTTGGTTAGAGACCCATATGTTTCACAGTTAGGAATTTCCAGCATATCTGGACAACTCCCCCTCTCCTCCACTAATTTTTCCCCCAAGAGGTGTTAGAACGTGCCATTTTGTCGGCAGGGTTAGATAGGACAGCCCCCCTGGCGATTCAAGGTGGCTTCGATGTCGCCTTTTGCTGTGCAAGTAGTCTAGCCTCCAAGCTAGAAGACTGTTCACCTTTCGCGACTCTATTGTGAGCGTGGAGGCTGCTATAGCCGCTCAAAGTGCTAGTTCTAACTCCTCCTCAGTCGGACCGCCTTTACTTGCTAGATGTCCTCCGACGGAGGCCACTCACTTGTTCTTAGTTGGGGCGGCGGGCATTGCTAATGCCCCTGGATAATTCTGCTCTCCTTCATTACAGTTTATTTTACTCATTGGAGGTATATACATTCAAGTCAATCCGCATTTGCGCGAGGGTGAAGACGCGTAAAAACGACGAGTGACCGGCAATTGTCGTGGGTGCAAAACGGACGAAATGCACAAAAGGTGCGCTCTTACCGTAATCACAAATTCAGACACCGTGTTGATAAAATTCCTTTTCCTTCCCAGAGTTTTTCCTCTGCGTTTTTGTTGTTGTTTTCTTTTTGTATTCTTTCTTTTGCACTAGATGATATCAACTACTGCGAGATGTGATAGAGAGATTTGTGAGCTAGGGGCTGCACAGACCGCAGGGAGGTGTAACTGTGAGGGAGCGATTTTGTTTATGTTGTTCTGGAGAACGCTTCTTGCCTGTTTTCTTCTTTGGGAGATTACTTATCAGCTGCTGTTTCATAATTGGAAAGCAGCTATCCATGAGACTTTTATCGCGGGAGCTGTCTTAAGAAGAGCTCATCGGTCAAGTTTTTATTGGCGGAGTTCAAGGTACCGTTTGCGGTACACCGATTCATCACAGCTGAAGTGCTCTGCTTTTCAATAACAAACTTTTCACGGTCCATCTCAGTCTGATTCACCAGGATTTTTTTCTTACAGTTACGAGGGCAACTTTTTTATGACTTCGTTGCCTTCTGAGAACCTTTCAAGTCATCATGGGCAAGACACGTCCTGCCGTCGGAAAAAATTTTGCGGAGTCTGTCTCTCCCCGAATTTTTCCTCTCGTGTGACACGCACCCTCATCAGCCATCCTATTACTTAATGTTCCTCCCACATTTTTCCAACTTTGATAAAGCCCTTCTGGCATCACTATGACCCAAGAATTGTCCATTTTCTGGACAATGGCTCTGTCTGGAAAAGTGACAGTTCGTAGGAGGAAGATCCGGAGAGCGATGTGAGTGACTAGGTTTTTGACGATTTTGGAAAAAAAATTGAGCGAAACCCATGTCTCGAAATACCTAATAGTAACAACAAAACACGAAAAAGAATAAGGAGTGCTTAGAATGTAAACGAGAGAAAAATACTATGTGGAAGAGTAGAACGTTTACCTTTGAAAAAAAGCCAGATGCTCTGTATCACTGGTGTAAAAGGACTTAAAAACCAAAACTTTCTGTTTCGCTTACATTCCAATCATTCTGGTTGAGATTTTAGTAAAGAAGCAGCAGTGTGGATTAGAAAGTGTTGGAAAGGCTTGAGACCCGTTCGTGTTTGGTGCACCATCCGAAAATGCACCAATTTCTTGTTGCCATAGCAACTCGTGGTACGTACTATGTGTTGCAAGCATTTCATTCAAATGTGATATTTGTACCTCTTGGGTTCTACAGTGAAAGTTCCATGAAAATAGGATAAATGAGAAAGCCTTCGGCCCTAATTAGTCTTCTGCTGGGGAGCGCAGCACATTCTATTTCCACTCAAAATCGCTGTACCATTTGAACAGCTTTGACCTAAAGAGTTAGTTACGTATGCCAAAACAGAAGGCTTGATTGGCAGATCTGGCCCTCGTGGTCAGCGGTGCCAGCTGCTGGCAAAATGCCAGGTGTCTAGCAGTACCGAGCGACAGTCTTCAGGAACCTGGCACGCAAGTGGCTTAACTCTGGAAATTACACAGCTGTTTCAGGCTGACGCGTAGGTCTTTTCAACTCAATAGCGATAATGGATTGGTTCACTTTCTTGCGTTGGTGCAGGCAGTGGTGAAAGGCTTGTTCATTTTCATACAGAACAGGACACCATGAATTGTAGAGAGCAGTTTATGCTTCAGTTTAGGTCTCTCATGGCTTGTCCTGTTGTACGACCTGCATTATGATGATGCACTTCTTTACAAAAAGCCTTTTTTGCTCCTTTCTTCACGCTTTTGTCTTTGCTTAGGGTGATGGAATTCTTAGTGGCAGTCGCTATTAAGTACCCAACGTAATGGGGTGGGAAGTGTAGTGCTCCGTAAGTGCAATGACTGGAGAATCTCATATCCAGCTAAGAAGGATTCCCGGCTCCCCGTTTCCCCTTTACATTTACGGCACAACGAAAACCGCCTGCGTCGACACCAACGGCGCTAAAAATGAAGTCTATGTTGGTAATCAGAGAACTAAATGGTCTCACTATTAAGGATTATTCCGATTGTGGTGAAAAAGGTCAGCCGTAGAACCAAATTAGGGCAAAATGGCTTAAAGTGCTGCCGCCACTTATAATGGATAACTGGTCATTAGATAGATAAGGGCACTAAAGAGCCCCCCAAAACCAGATTAGTTAAAAAAATCAAGACTATGTGTAGGCAGTATTCAGTAGAAAGGGCCTCTGCACCGGAACCTTCCGCACTGACACCAATACACGCACCTGGACAAGCTATGCACTCGAACAGGAGTCCCAGAAAAAACTGCTCGGCGTTCATTGCGACACATGGTCCTGCTAATTTGTCTCAATCATTTTCACCTACAACATCGGCGCTATCACGTGAACTATCCATCTGAGCTGGCCTAGTTTGGGGACGGAACAGTGGGAATTGTACTCGCTATAGTTCCCTTGAATGAAGCGTTCTGAATTTCGCGAGGATCGAACTATTAAGAGAATCGAAAACTGTAATTGTTTTACAAGTACAGTTTTTTAACTTTTCATGGTACAATTTTTCTGAGATACTGTACTACAGTACGCCATGGTGCGAAGTTTCGTCAACAATGTGATGACGTTGCTGAATAATTCCATGAGTCGTAACAGCTGCTATTCTAGCCCAATTTAAGTGAGCTTTTCTGAGCAGAGAATGGTTTCCTTATCAGTGAACCGTACATAGTGAGCCCGATCTGTTGCGGGCCTGTGACCCAGTTTAATTGTTTACTTTAAGTTATTTTAAGAAATATTACCATTTGTTCTCCTATACAATCTGATGGCTTACAATTATTGAACGAGAAATTAACGTTTAAAATTCATTTCGAGTGGAAGTCGGAAGCGTGGCTTATCCCGGAAAATCATTAGCCAGAATTGTGGTTCCAACCATGTTATCTACCTGCCCCTTTCCAACGGCTATCATTGGTAGGTGGAGGTCATGTGTAGGACAACTGCAAACATTTAATCATTGCACAGGAACCGGACTCAAACCACCGATTGGCTCCCTCCTGTGCCTTCTCCTTTGATCACGCACGGGTCGTTCAGTTAGTCGGTACCGGTACGAAAAGCATGAATGGTTGGCGCCAACAGATTGACTTCACCCATTTTCCCTAATGGTTCCCGACAATGAACTGTGGTGCAGTTTCTCTGCTACTCTATGAATTTGTTACCAGTGTACTTGAGCTGTGCTCTTCTCGAAGCACGTGTCGCACAGTCCAGTGGGTGGAACCTACAAGTAGCTAGAAGAAAAACTCGAGTGCAAATAAGCTGCTTTTCCACTTCGCGTCTGCGAATGACTGAGTGGGCGAGAGTGCATCAGGAGTTCAACATCCTATTCTACTCAGATAATGCACGGGATGGATCTCGACTGTTCCCTGAAACTGAGGTTAGTTGAGGCAAAGTAGTCCAATTCTGGAAGCAACAGGATTTTCATTGTAGAAACTGTAATGGAAGGCTTCACTGAAAAAAATTCAATGCGCTCATGAAATTTCAGGCTATAGCTGGTTCACTAGTAGTGATGGCGTTCCGGTAAAAACCGCTGAAATCGCCTTAACCCTCATGGCTCGAATTTCATCGTGAACACCAAGCTTTCCGTTTACTGCCTTCGGGTTTGTTAGTAATCGCATATAGAGCGCCTCAATCCGATCATAATAATTAAGAGAATTTTGCAGCCGCTCATCCCCATGAAAAGAGTTCTTCCCCAGCTCCCAACATTCACCGAAGGGAGAGGAGGGAGGGAATAGGGGGGGGGGGTCGGGAGTGACATCTGATCAGTTATCAAGACTGCGAAGCAATTGACCGGGGAGGGACTGCATAGTGCCAGGGCCAAAAATTATGAGATAATGTACGAAATTCATCAGCACGACCCTGTCCCCAATTTTCTATCCCCAGGTGCACCCCCTATCACATCCCGCCCACTGCATTACTGAATTCTTCCAAATTTTGCTGCGAAGCGTACGCAAGAGGGGGATGGGACAGATACCTCCGGCCAACTGTCAGAAATAATGTTCATGCGGGCGTAAAACACGAGGACTCGAAACTTTTTTCTATCGAGTCCAAAGAAGCGCCTTTTTGCTGCCGACTTTTAGGCGTTTCAGGGGATTGGATTAGACGCAATGTTAGCCTGTTCCCCACCAGTTGTGGGAAACAAAAAGTGATGGGGAAGAGGCTTCCCCCAGATCTCCCTCTGGGACGCTTCAGCGTCCGCAGAGGACAAGACTTTGGAATCCCTTTGTGCCTTGCAACGATGAGCTCCCTATCCTTTCCGAGTCGTGTAATCGGGGTATAGCATTATGCAAGAGCAGTGAGAGTACGATCTCCCCCACTCCCTCAATCCTCTGGTACCGCCCATCCCGTACGACCTCTAGTATCCCTAAGTTGTCGTGTTCCACTGCTTTTCCCACTTCTTAGAAGGATCTCCTAGTTTCTTCCTTAAAACGGCTGTCGAGCGCATAAGAATCGGGAAAAGTCAACGCCGAAAAAGTTTTCGCTCAATCGAGAAGATTTTTACCAAGGCCACAGGGGACCCCTCGACCAAGCACGGTCCCGCTGCCTCCCGACCAAGTGCAACCTTCTCGGATGGGGCTTTTACACAATGCTTACAATGTGGGGAATTCCAATAAGATGAGCCCTGCTGGGCAATACCCGAAACGCCCTTAGGTATCACCTTCATCTCAGGTGGTTTCGAGTTCCGAGCGCGTTGATTAGATCCACTGGGATCGATCCCTTGTTCTGTCCGCGACTGAAGGAATTTCCCCCTAATGCGCAATAGAAAAAGCTCCCAACGCTCGGCTTGCCCAACTGGGCGGTATTGATCTGGAGAGTTGTTTACGTGGAAGCATAGAGCACGAAAAAAGCACTTTCCATCCATTCGTCCATTCGCCGTCCTCCCTTCCCACTCATTGTCTACTATTTTGTGGCTCCCTCTTCATGGAAACAGCGGTAGCTTCTTATTTTATTGCTTTTTTTATTCTTTGGGTCTCGCATGCTCTGACACCTTGAAATCACCCCGTCACTCCTGTTTTGTCAAAAACGCTACCTCAGTAGATTTCAAACTTTGCAAGCACTTCGATCAGCCAAGAAAAAGGAAAACAGCCTTGTGGATCGCGAGGTTATTGAAGAGATAACAACCTCTTCTCTTTCGCCGGTGTCATATCAGTTTTCCTCAGGGTGATTGAATGACGTTTCCATGTCACCCTGTAGTGGATTCCCAGGTTGACATCTGTTTCACCAGTGTCCGCGAGAGGTTCTTTGCTGCGGCAAACGTCCGCTGTCACGAGTTTTAAATCAAATATGTAGAGTACTCAGTAGAGAACGTCATTCATAAGAGATCGTCAATGAAAAAACACATGCGCATCAGATCAATGATGGATCCAACCCTCACCGAGAGCACGCCAGTTTTTTTCTTGGTCCTATCGTAAAGAAGTGATATCATCGGCGGCATTGTTCTCTCTGTTCAATGATGATGATGATATCCGATCTTGATTTGTCAGAGTTTCATACAAGATGGGCGGGGTCATTTAACATTCCCTCCCACACTCTTAGAAATACGTGCCAGTTTTCGATCGACTTATCTTTCCTGAATATGATTTCTTTTTCCCCTTTCAGTACTTGACTTACCCACCAAAAACCACATCCTCTTGAAAGTTTAATGCTGAATGGCGCCACGTCACAGGGTTCGCCGCCAAAACATCCTGGAACAGTTCTTTTGCTGAGAACGTGCCCCAACGGATAGTAAAAAGATAAAGGTATAAAGTATTCGTTGTCAAGCAATCCTTTTTGGGATGCGGCACGCACTCGACTTCCATTTAGAGTCGTAGTGGCATACTGAATGCAGTGACCTGCCCAGGCAAGCCGATGTACAAGTCAGTGTTTTATCCTCCCAGACGAATCTGGTACCAATTCACCGTCCCCGGAGGGTAGAAGGCTTGTTGGCCTGGGCGGGAGTCGACCCTGTGGTTTAATACCTGAACAAGGCACATCATTGGCTGGGGATTTCAGTCGAGTCTGTACGACCCCCCCTTCTTTTGGGGTTGGTACGACCCCCCCCCCTCTACCAATTTTCAGATTTTCCACAACTTCCTGCCCCCTTTTTTCAAAGTTCCCTACTTTTCCCCAAAAATTTTGCTGTCTAGCGAGGGGGGGAAGGGGGGCATATAGTACGCGTGAGACAGGAAAATCACCAAAAGTCAACCACCACTCCTACAACGCCAAAACACAAATAGGACCTCCCCATCTCCCCAACAATGACCAAGTACGACCCTTCCCCGCCTCTACAACGTCCGTGAAGCGAGAAGAATCAGTTATCAAAATAAATTCTTCCCAGCCCAAATACGACCCCCCTCTCCTGTCTGTGTTGTATATTTGAGCTGTGCTGTTGCCTCCTTTTGTTTTGTTGGGGAATTCCCGCAACAACGAGAATGTGCCTGGACCTGAATCTGTGCACCGTGCGTAAGCGCGCCACTTGCAAATATTACACTATCTTACGGGTATCCGCTTGAGCGTGGAAAACTCCTAACACCTATGCTACGAGGTTCAGACGCCAGTCTATGGTTCAAGGGGTCGGATTCTCTTCTAAAAGCGGGGCCACATTCTGCACGAGGGCTTCTGGTAGATGTTGTCAAAACTTCTAGTGTCTCTGTAATTAGCTTGAGCCAATAAACATAAATATCTTCGCTTCCTACCAATACGCCTGGCGCCACGCCACGACGAACGCGCTGGAAATAATTTTGGCTCTGGTGCTCGTTGTGCACGTGCTAGACGTTTTCACGCCAAGCAGATGTTTGTGGGCCCAAACACCCTCAGAAATGCTCGAGAAGTCTAGCAAAATTAATCACCGGGAAGCCTTCGTTCAGAATGTGGCCCAGTTTTCGAAAAGTCGAGCAGGGAAGGGCAGTCCCTCGACCAGCTTGCTATAATGGTTTCGTTTGACTACAAGTTTTGTCCTTGCCGTCTCTATCAAAGCCTGGAAGGTCTAGAAGCAGCGTGGTCAACATCCCTTCCTTTAAAAGGGCACCCTACATCTTGGAAATATCCAAGGCGGTGAATAGGGCAGCGTTCACGAGAAGGAAGCCACTCGTGCTAAATAGAGCATTCATCGTTAATTTGAAGCACATTTGTTCAGGGCGAAAACAGGGCCAGTCTCATTATCGGCTGGCCATTTGGAAAGATCTAGAACGCACTTTTTTGGTTGTCAGTAGAGGACGAAAGCGTTACAAATCCCAGAGGATTACGCCATGGCTAGTTTCTTCTTCGTACCATGCAGTACTTCCTTAGTTTTTTTCACGATCTGTTTCCATAACTATTTTATTTAAGCTCACTTCGCCTCTCGGGCGATTCTCATGGGTCGAGTCTTCATACAAATATTATTACCTTGACTACAACTCTCGCATATTAGCGGATCTCATACAGTCCGGTTAATTGCGGATGATGGGGCGTGTCGGCAAGGATGAGTTTGGCACAGTGCCAGCCCGTTTCTTTTCTTCTCTTTCTTTCGTCAAACAAGTCTGTATCATGTTGTTCGGTTCAGTCGTTTTATACCAATTGCTGTCGCTTTACTGCTTCAACAGTTGCTAGTGAACGAGTTGGCGGCGCACCAAACCCAGTTCACTGACACGCCCATCATCGGTCGCGAACAAGACTGCAGCTGTATTGATCGGATAGGAGGACCTATCGTTTTGTCCCACTTCCAGTTGTTATTGATGTCGTCGCTACCCGACGGGCTGTGTCTGGAGGCGCGGAATCTGCTAACCGCGGCTACGTTTACGACCAATAGTGGCCGCGTTCAAGGAGAGTACAACCAGTGGAAGAAAACGCGCCGCAGGCTAGTTCATTCACGCTCTCGACACAGACGCGTAGAACAGCGTCCTGCGACTATATCACTTATGTAGTCTCATTTTATATTAATTGAAAAGTTTTTTTTTGTAATTTTTCACAATCACGTTTTTTTGATGTCTGAGAAGCGAGATTGCTAGGTGGAATCATCAATTTCTCGCTTGACATTCCGATGTTTTCCTCTTCTTCATAGGACGGAGATCTCACCAACAGCTTAGCTCCTGCTTGATTTTCGTGAATTTTTGTGAATGTGATTTTTTGATTCTAGTAATGATCCTTTCTATTGCATTCTTTTATTATCCATGTTTATATTGCTCTACTTCCCCATGCTGAATGGTATTCAATTATTGGTGAGTACTCTCCACAGTCTCTTTTTCGAAACCTTGGGGTCTGCAGTCAATTTTGCTAAATTTTCCGTACCAGTAACACATTTTTTGGCTGGAATTCTAACAAATGGCTCGATCTTTGGACCGGACAAAATCAGTCGATACTAAACCGGGAAAATGGACCCTTTGTTAGTTGTCAGAAACATTTCGACGCATGCCGGCCGCCCACAATGCAGCCCAGGGCGCCCTGTATCCTCAGCGTAAATCCTCAGCGAGAGCTGAGGGAGGTCGTATTTCAGGCGTCGGGAGGGGGACTTATGTATACAGATGATTTTTTCGTAACTGATCTTTGTGATGTCTCGCTATGTTGTTTGTGTAGTTGATTTTTGTTTTTCTGAGGTGTTTTTCAGCCCTGGGACCGGCATTGTCTCAATTTTACGACATCGTGGTTTATGATCGTACGTCTGCTACTCCCCTCCCCCTCGCTCAATGAATATTGAAGGAGGGTCTGTTCCGAGTAAAACACCTCCGAAAAGCCTGTCAACAACAGAAATATTGAGGCTGACAGCAAAAAAAAATAGCGCACGATGCGTCAACTCACCCCTTTTTACGAGTACTTGCCATCGCGTCTAGAGCATGCAATGGCTATGGAGAAGATTCAGCACAGTCTCCTTACCTCGTTGTCTTGAGTAGAGCCCCTTCAACTGAAAGGCTTGTTAGGTTTTTCGCCTAGTTTCCTCTAATAAGGCTCCGAGGTTTGCCACTTCTGATTGAGCCATTGAGGAGTTCTCGACTACACTGTGATCTGATTGCTCTAGGCAAGTATGCATCTCAATTTTTGAATCCGTACCAGGAATCATACATATTTAGGTGATGGTGGGGGTGGGCCTTTTAAGAAATGGCGAATTTTCTAGTCGTTCATTTTTTCTGCCCCAGGTCGCTAATACCCTCCTGACGGCGGCGCGACAGTTTTACTAATCGTGATAGCTGGTCGCGGTCGCTGTCTTCTACTCTCTTTTTCCAAGGGATATTGGGGTACGTATCGCATAATAACATAAAGCGGACGCCGTACTGAGGAACAGTTATACCCCTCCGACAGCTCCTCAAAAATGCCAAGGAAAACACGGGAGGCACGGGGGTGGGATGAGGGGAGGAAATCGGCTCATAAAATACAGCTTATATCATCGCAAGCAGTCGCGGCGGTTTCGTAAGGTAGAATGAGTCCACCTGCAGCCCCACTGGTTGTTTTCTTAACGAACCGATCACCATTGGTAGAGCAAGGCAATCAGGGGCAGGCTAGATCCACCCTCTTGATACCGCCCCGATGACTGCGACATACCAGATATATGCCCGAAGGATAAAACTTGCACCGCGTTTGGTCCTTTTAGGAATAGTGTGATTGTTGTGGGAAACATGTTCCACACAATCGTGCAGTTGGAAGAAGAGATACCGCAAAATCGCTAGTAATTTCCTTACATCCGTCAGAGTTGTATAGCTGGCAGGGGGTCCCAGCAGAAAAAAAAGTGAAGGTGGAAGTCCGAGCGCCTTCTTAGTATTTATAGTAGCAGTCGTAGAGACGCTTTCGGTATCCTTTGCGCGGGTTAGGGCACATGACGGAGCAGTTGAGAGGCAGCTGGTGTCGGAGGAAGTGTTAAAAAGTATTATTGGTGCTGATTAAGATACCTCCTACGTATCCCTGCAACAGCAGTATGCACAAAAAGAGGCGTTCCAAACTGACTCACCGCCAGCCAACTTCTTCACTTCAGCACGAAAACCCGCAGATTCCATCCATCTCATGACAACCAGTTCAGCAAATAGAAACTGTTTTTTTTCAAGGTACCCGATAGGTTGGAGGAAAAGTACAGTGTTCAACCTTTGCTCCATTTTCGTTTTTCAAGTCTGGTTTTGATTGAAGGTCGTCTCTGTGTCACGTTTGGTTAGAATTTAGTCTCGGGGAAACCGATTGTCTTAACATAAACATCGCATCTGGTTGGGAGCTGAAAGCCTGCGGCTCATGCCACAGCCGCCGAGGCTTCAGGCAAGTCCTGGCGCCAGCGCCTAAAGCGAATCGTCGAACTTTTTCGAGTTATTACAGGTTTCAGAGAATTATAAGGGATTAAACCCTGCCACTGATCCATCCTTTCTAGTATGGCGGCATTCATTTCGAATAGTGTGGCCTTGTAAAAGCGATAAGGCCTACACCGGAGACGGGGCCAGTCGATATAGAAGTCAGTCTTTTATCCTCCCAGACGGGTCTAGCACCAATTTACAGGCCCCGGAGAGTTGAAAGCTCAGTTGGCTTGGACTCCCACCCATGCCATATAGGCACACTAGCTTGTGGGAATTGTTAATTGGTCTAATTCCGGGATATGACCTCCGAAACGCGCATGTGATCAGTGAGCCACTTATCACTACACGACCTCCGTCTCACAAACTTTCGTTTGAGGGAGAACAGATTTCGCTTATAAGATTTATCTCGCGATTCGAATGAACTGCCTAGCCTGTGCAGGTTGCCAGGCTCCACCTCCAAGCTACTCGTTCACACATCGTTTTTGTTTGAAAGGGCTGCTTTTTGGTTTTTTTTTCTGGGCAATTCTGAGGGGATACGACATCGATTGGGACAATCGTATTTAAGAAAAATCTGCTTAAAGTTTCACCGCAACATCCGATATCATTCGGGCGATACGTATTGTGGTGACACGATGTTGAAATTTGTGTCACGTGCTCGGCATTAGGACCTGAATGATTGAACGTGGAATTGCTCCACCAGACCGAGCCAACTGGTTAAATACTATGCCCAGTTTCTGGACCCCTCAAAAAATGATACCGTAACCTCTTTTTCACATCATACACTCCCTTCAGTTGTGTCTACCACGCTTTGATTGTGAACTATGTTTTTCGTTTGTTACTGTGAGTGAGAGACTGCTAATTTGTAAGGGAAAGGGAACCCAGTTTCGTTCCTATCAACCTTCCCGGTGGATTGGGGTTTTTGCGGTTTAACTTTTTCTGGTGGCATCGCGCTAAGCCGCACGACCTTCGTATCATCTATTAATAGATAATCGAATGAACACTGCAACTGAAAGAACAATTGCCGCTGTAGAATTCTATCCAAAGTCACCTTGAGGGTGGTAGCATTAGCTCACTGACGTCATGCCGGACTTCACTCAAGCTCACAAGTCATTGACGACAATGAGTGCATTCTTAGTGCGGTAGTACTCTGTGACATCCGCTTCGAAAAATGAGACATTGGCCCACGTCAACTGAGCCTGTGAGCTCCACTACATCGACGGATCGCCGTCAACACTTCGAATGCCCTTTCGCTATAAACACAAGATACCACTCTCACTCGCCCTAGATAAAGTGATGCTCAATCACAGGACTCAGGATCGATCCGGCCTCGTGTTTTACTGCCTTTTTTGGCTCAGAATCAATCCTGTCCCTATAATAGTAGCGCGCACGTTGTGGGGAAATAGCTCTCTATTCACTGATTTCGTTTCACTGGCCCGCATATATGGTTTATTGATTGTGTTAAATATTGATGGTATTGCTCTCTAGAAGACGAAAGATCGAATTATTTTATTGCTTTTCAGCAGTTGGTAGGAAATTGAACTAGAATTTTTTCTTGACCTGGATACTGCAGCGAGAAGGTTTCCTTCTCTGCTCAGTCTTGCTCTTATATAGGCTCTTTCTCGCGTAATCTTGAAAATTCGACCATCATCAATAACTTGTAGCAATTCGAACAGCTATTATTCTGCAAAAGGAGTTATTCTAATACTACTGAGGATTAATATAGTCAAATCGAACCCGAAAAAAGTCCACCATATTGTAGGAAATAGCGTTTTCGCAAACGTGGCCTCTTCTCAGTTTGTATGGTCTCTCAATATTGCGTCCCTTTTATGAAAAGTTTCTTCGGAGACTCTTTGAAGACAAAATTTTGCTTCCCTCAACGATTCGCCATGTTCCGTTACTTGACAGCATTTTGAATCATGTCTGACTGCCTTTCGCTGTAAGGCGATGGGTTGAGAGCGCACTATGTGTGCACCGGAAGAGCGTAAAGGTTCAGTCCACACTGAGGTAAGATCTTTCCCGTTATCTTCACAGGAGCGATGCCTGTACCTTTTAGATGTGATCAATACTTCTCATGCTTGATGATTTTTTGGCCGTTGCCTCCTATGAATCTCCGTCCTACGTGTCTTTTTGTTATGTGCACTTCTTCGGTCGTGAGACGTCAATGTCTCAGTGCATAACGAATGACGAAAGAGGTGCTGCAAATGGTGTCACGTGCGCGGTATTCGCACCACAGCCGTATTGACTCGTTTGGCAGCAGCGCACAGTGTCTAGCCAACAAGCTCGAAAATGCTCTGCTCATGTCGCCGCAACGTGAAACTAGCGTCCCACACCCTCGATTTCTAAAAATAAAGTGGTAGTGTGGTTTTTAGAAGTTTATCAACCAAGTTTAGAATTTAAATGTATAAAGCTCCTTCTTCTGTTTTCAAGGGCTTTGTTTTTGAGTTATTTAATAGCTTAATTTGGGGGGGGGGTATTTCAAATATTAGGTTGTCCGGAAAGTTCTCAGCGTTTTGGAGTGTTTCACTTTAAACGATCATAACTTTCTTAATACTCATCGGATTTAATCGAAATAAGCACCGTTCGAATCAGCACACTTTTGCCAATGTGACACCAGTCGATAAATCCCATCAAAGAAAAAACTGGGTGGTCGAGAATCCACGAAGGCTTTTTTGCCTGGTCCTGATTGATGAAGTATTTTCCAGCAAGGAAGTTCTGAAAATGTTTGAAAAGGTGATAGTCGGTTGGTGAAAGGTCTGGAGAATATGGCGGGTGAGGTAGAACTTCAACCCCCAATTCGTTCAATTTATGGATAGTGATTTGTGAAACGTGTGGGCGGGCGTTGTCATGCAAAGGAATCGGACCCTTTCTTTTGATAAGTGTTGGCTGCAGCTGACAAAATTTTCGGTACATTTCGTCGATTCCTTCACAGTAGGGTTCTGCTGTGATGGTTTGGCCTGGTGATAAAAAGTTATAGTGGATCACACCAGCCGATGACCACCAACACTGTGACCAGAATCTTTTTTTCGTGAGGGTTCGGCTTTGAAAATTACCTCGGTGGTTCGTCGAAATCCAACCACTGTCCGGAACGTCTCCTGTTATCATACATGACCCATTTTTCATCACAGGTGACAATTCGGCCCAAAAACAGGTCGTTTCTGCTGCGCAAAAGCAATGCAGAAGGAACCTCGAGACGTGCCGATTCCTGCCGGTCACTCCGATTGTGGGGCACCCAATTGTCGAGTTTTTTCACCTTCCCAATGCGTTCCAGACCATCTGCAACAGTGGATTTGCCAACGCCTAGCTTTTCTGCAATCTCTCGAACTGTTTGGGATGGGTCAGCCTCCACAAACGCCTTCAAATCCTCGTCAGGTATTTTAGGTCGACCGCTATGAGGTTCATCTTCAAGGCTGAAATCTCCAGAACGAAATTTGTTGAACCATTGTCGCACGGTGCTTTCTCCAACACTATTGGGCCCCCACACCTGGTTAATTTGTCGAGCTGTCTCGACTGCGGATTGACCCAATTTGTAGTTGAAGAAAAATATCGTCCGAAGTTGCTCTTTTGACATGCTTCAAAAAGTCTTGGGAAAAGGGGGTTTATCAAGCAATGGTGAAACGGCAATTATACCATCAGATAGCGCAAAAATTCTCTTCAGGATGTACTACTGAGACGCAAGGGAGAATGAGTTTTTAATCAGCAATGAATGTACAAAAAATAGTAACACAAAACGCTGAGAACTTTCCCGGACAACCTAAAAGTTCAGTTTCGTTTTCGCGCTTCTCTTCATGCGGAAACTAAACAACTTTATCACAACTCCTATGTGCTCATCAGTAAATGAAGTAGGGAATATCCAATGTTAAAAAGTTGATTTTATTACTATTATTATTGTGTTCATTGTTGCTATTCTAATACGCAGGCTTCCACGTGTGTTCTAAATATCAATATACAGCATGTACAACATGCACCGCGCACGTTTCTGTAAAACATTGTTAGTCGATTTACAATATCAAAGAACTTTAACAAGATTTTTTTCTGAATAAGTGTACCTATCCAAGTTGTCAATTTTCAATAGTGCAGCGTCACAATAATGATTAATTAGCATATGCAACCAAATTAACTCGAGTTTTTCCTAGTTTCTTGTGTACTGAATACAATATTATCGCTAAATCAGCTTGCGTTTAAATCGACGATGTCCTGGCATGTGAATGACTAACCCTTTCACGCTTTTTCGAGTATGAGTAACTCTTTAATGCTTTTCGAGTGCCTCCTCAATACAGATCAAGTTGGACTGAAGCTCTTGCACACGAAGCACAATTGTTAGAATTCCATCATAAGGTTGCTCCATTAATACCACCAAGTTCGGTCAACCATGGAAATACAGTGAGAAGGGGTCTGAAGCGAAGCTCTTTTGTGGACTCTGTTATAGGTTTCATGAATGTCTATCCTTCAAACTGTTGTAGGTTTTGTGAATGTTCCTCCTTCTCAGCTATGGGTGTTGAACCTGTGCGAGTTTTCCATACCTTTCTCTCAATAATACCCACGTTCGCTTCTCTTGAAGCCTGCACATTTCTTTTTGTGGATGCATATTGTCAACGATCTTTTGTCCCAGCCAGGTTTTGTGCGCTGGGACTTTGTTTTACCTGGTGTTTCGACAAGTTCGTTATCATCAAAGGCCTGAAAGCATATCGAAAATAAGATATGTTACTTGTCCTGATTGGCACAACACGATCTCAACCAGTCGCTCTTCAGTGTAAGGAACTACAAACGAAGAAGGAACCCTCAAGAAACTCATCTGGGATCCACTGGCGCTGATGACTTGCCCAACACGCTCATAATAGCGAGTGAGCTAAATCCCCACAAAGAATGCTCATTGGTGAGCTGCACACATGAAGTGCGTTTCCTTCTCATTGTTGGAGCTCAGATGCTGGAAGATACGGTAAGGAACTAGCAGTATTGAGATGCATTCATTCCTGTTACTCACGCATGGTTTGCGGTGCTTTATCCGAAACGCTTCAAGGTTTTTCTAGCACCTACACCTTAGCACCTTCTCGTAGGCCTGTGCTGTGCACTTGGGTCTACACGCTTTTTACTGTTATGATCCCTAGCAAACGATAGGGCTGTATATTCCAGAGTATGAACCCCAACGATGAGAACGTGACGCACTCCACTTGTGCAGGTCAGCAATGAACATTTTCTGAGCGGTTTAACTCACTCGATATTGTTAGCTCGGAGTTAAACAAGCAGTCGGTGCTGGCAAATTTACGTGAGCAGCCTGTCGCTAGAGTCTCTTTTCTGTAAGTGGTCCGTTAGTGTGAAGCAACTGAGTCGGACTTGTGTTAACGTGGATAGGTAACATATCGGACATTTTGACATGCTTTGAGCCTTTGATGACAAGAAACTTCTCCGGAACGTCAGGCACAATGGAGCTCCACCATACCAAACCTTTCAGGCACAATGAAGCTTCACCATATCAATAAATAATACAATTTTGACGTGATTTTATATGGTATCTTAATAACTGTGATCCTTCATACATTTTTTTCCTCCATGTTTAAGAGGGGTGACTCAAAGAAGTAGCTTAGTTTCCGTTTCGCACGTGCCCTTAGACGGAAACCAAGCAGTTTGTAATATCCTCCTTCTGTGCTCATCAGTAAGGGAAAGGAGGAATAAGGTGTTTATCGTGATAATTTAATTATTATATGAAGTTAGTAAAAGTTAGTAAACGTTCTTTCAAGTTAATTCACTTTGATTAATATCTGTGAATTTCTCAAAGAACCAATTTTTTAAATAGCACATAATTAGGTTGTTTCATGCCAGTTTCAAGTTTCTATGTTTCTTCCTGTACATATATAAAAGTATATAAAGTACGTGAAGATATACACTCTAAATCCCTGAGATGTGGTAGGCGTGGCTGCGTACTTGAACTGAACGTGACGGCGGCTGAGCTTTTCGTGAGATATTTTATATTGAGACAGTTATAATCATGTCTTTACCCAACACAGAACAAGGTAACAGTTGTCTCAAATTGAAACATCTCACGAGTAACCCACCCTATGTCATGCTCGATTGCCACGCCCACTCCATGTTAAGGATAAGGAGTGAACGTATGTGCACACACATACACATACACACATGCACAGAAAGAAATATCTACATATTAATTAACACTTATCAAAAAATTTTTTGAACTCATCGGCTCCTCCTCCATGAAGCATTGAATATGTCGGACTGTTCACAACAGGTATATCAAGCTTATCAACTAGTAATGGTGTAAAGTTCACTCTTGACTCGAACAGTTAGCTACTTTTCTTATCACCGCCCTTGAGAGGATATTAACAAATCTTCTTTTCAACTGAACATCTTTGGAAACCAGATTTTTTATTCAAAATTTTAGAGATGTTGTTGGTTTGCAACTTGTTATAATATTTTAAGAATTCGTTTCCACTTAGACATTTGGCTATTTATAAAAGTGCTCATATCGTGACCTGATACTTTTAACTTTTCGTTAGTGTATTTCTAATCTATCTACAAAGTCTTGTACGTTTGAACATGTCCGAGCTATTCTCAGAATTTCTGAGTAGATTGTGTTAATTTTAATGCGATTAGAGACATTTGTTGTGGAATTAGGAAAGCGTTTAATCGAAAAACTAAAGTATCTGTTTTATTGTACATTTCTGTAAGTATCTCGTTCGTTAAACATTAATCTCTAGATCCAGATAATTGCATTTGTATTCGTTTTCGTATGTAACTTCAAGCTGTAAAACATTTTTATATACCTCATTGGTTCATCTACCTTTTTGACACGAAAAGACACATCGCTTATATTCCTTTCTTTGTTTTAGCAAATACATCAACTTTCATCAGTAGTTAGCATGAACTCGTAAGAACGTGGACCCAAACCCTGAACGAACATCTGCTTGCATGGACAAAAATCACCTAAAATCAGAAGTTACACCTTTCCACCACCTCTGCGTAGAAGCGTAATGCACGGCGCAACTCAGACCAAATCGATCGATGATAACCAAGGTATGATTTGACTCAACTGAACGGGAATACGTGTTTTGAAGGCATGTCGACGTGTCGACGAATGAGTATCCTAGCAATGGCAACAGTGGGTAGGAATAGAGCTTTTGAGCGGCTCAAAATGTCGCCCAAGGGTGACCCATCTAAAATACTCCTAAACCAGCGGGTCTGCCTCTAACGCGTCCGTACCCACCCGAAATATTTCACGAACCAGAGAAGATTCAGATTGCGAGTGGGTAGAAAACGCACAGTAGAGACATTGCTTCAAAATGATGCCTTCCGTTTCTCAAAAGCTCCACACCTAAAAAAGCTATCACCCTAGAACGCCCGCGATTTTTACCCGGCCAACAGATCTGCTCCACCGCTAATTTGCCATGGAATCATAACGCGGCCGCAAGCGCTTGCGAGTCGTTACGTATCTAATCCTTCTCGTCAGAGCAAACAATTAGAGCCGGAAAGGGAGGGGGGGGCGTATCCACGATGCTGTATCCTGAATGGCAAGAACCACGCGCTGTCCCGGGCTCAAATCCCGGCTTCCGACTAATCCGAGCCTTCTACATTCCGCTGAATTAACCGCACTCGTCCGGGTACTGCAAAAACGCTGATTTATTCGTTGGCTGGCTCCCGCGAATCATTGTATTGCATTGGCCACATCGCATACGCTCAGCCTCTGCGATTTTGAGTGGCAGTAGAATGCGTGCCGTATGCTGGTCGTGAATGTTAACGTCGAGTAAGCTCTTGAAATCTAGTCTTTTCTGTTACTCATGCAGGGATTACATCTTTATGCAAAGGCGTTAAAG